>WWET01000674.1:455780-482559 GCA_011038615.1 Limnodynastes dumerilii | reverse complement strand
GCAGCATTACTTATTTACTTAAAACCTTTTTTACCTTCACGTGGCTACTCTATGTGATCTATCTTGTATGAGAGTTTATTTTGTCCACATGGACCATTATTGTTCACTATTACCTATTTAACTTTTAGCTATAAATTTTTGTAGCATACATCAATATGATATGGATTTAGGACTCTCTACACATGGAATTAGCCATCAGCTAACAACAGCTTGATACTTAACTATTTATGCTAGTGGTACAACTATATCTCTTGTGAGGGTCTCTTTGAGATACTTTAATTATAATATTGAGAATCTGCCTCTACTCTATATATTCCCTCATTTTGTTTTTTAATCACATATATTTGTCTTGTCTATAACTATAAACGATTTTTATTGATTATTTCGCTGGCATCAGTTGCCAACGTGTGATATATCTCCTTGTGACTATTGACTTTCTAACCAGTAATAATATATAATAAACTAACAGTAAACTTTAGATATTTTTCTTCTTTTTAATTTAAACAATTAAATTGTGTATTTTAATTAAATTTGTTACTGTTTGTTCTAAGAAACGTGTGTGCACCTTAAAGAATAGTCCCCTTCCTTTTCTCTGTTCTCTCTTTATGCTAAATACTGGGGGTAGGTAGCACCAGAGGATGTGATTAATAGGTATGAACCAGTGATATTAATTTAATCTTCCTCTAGCCTCTTTTCTAATAATTAATAAAATTTCCTGGTAGTGGCAATAGTCACTTTATTATGAGTGCGGCATCTAATCTTTAACTTGACATTATCTAATAGCGTTGCAGCTACTTGATATCAATTAAATTACTTAATCGGTAAAACATTTTATTTTATTGTGTACTTGATATAAATATTATTAACATGAATCAATGTATTAAAAGAAAATGAGCGATGTATTAATAAAATAAAAATTACACAATTTGGAGATATCCACTACTGTGGAATAAAATTCTTACAGAAGAACTATATGTTAATCTGTAATAGTGATTATTGGTTCTTTTTTAATAACTTCACAATAAATTAATTAGAGCCAAAACCCATGCGGTTTGACACATGATTTGTAAAGCACTAACAAGGCCCTTGTTGTTTAGGCAAACCACATAATTATGTTGACTAAGTCCCCCTGCCAAGTAATGGGTGCTTACTATTGTTGGAACCAAGATGGGGTTTTGGCCTCCATAGTCTCTCCTTGATCGATATTGGAATAACCAATTACATTTATGTTTTCAAACAAACCTTAACATATATCTACTATACAGACAAAACAGAATAAGCCTATTGATTTTTCTATAGGAGCGGTGTCACAACTTGAGTGCAAGAGATAGTTTTTGACAATAAAAAAATGAATTATTTGCTAGTAATAGTAGATGGGTTTATCTGTACAAAATCAGTGTAATATGTTTTCTTACCAAGCTTTGCATTTATTTTTGTCCCATTGGATGGACCCAAAATTGTGGGAGGTGTTTTGGTATCTAGAACTGAAATGGAAAGTGTTTATTATGAACAGGGCTTTACAAAGAAGATCAAATATGTTGATGCACCAATAAGCAGGAGAGAGCTGTGCCTCCAAGCATCTCCATATCGATACTTGGCTTGGTTCTGGTGTTGCTTAGTCTTCCTACCACCACCCCACCTCCACATTATGAAAGAATCAATCTGGTCCCCCAGTTATGAATAGATCAGAGCAGTTGCATCTTCTCTACTCTGTTGTTTCCAGAGAATAAGTATTCCGGCAGAGCTGTGTCCTTAAAAGGATGGATTCATTGCATTAACTAATTATTGTCTAGGTCCTATAGTGGCCATCTACCCTGTACCCAATGTTATTCATAGTTGCCTACATTCTTTATAAGAAAGGCTTATCATAACCTTGCTGCCACTTTCCATGCCTCAATTACATAGGACCGGCTCCAGACCTCCACAAGGAATGGGAAATGACTTACAACATTCCATTATATATCTGAATCCATACTTTGGTAATGCTTTCTGTCAACAGGGCAGGATGTGACAGAATGTGAATATGAAAGTGAAAGGAGGGTTTGTAATTGTACAGTAGGGGCTTGAATAAACCTTTAGGTACAATCCAGACTTTAAGATTGTCCCTGCTGAGCTTAAAATGCACATATCTGTATTGTTGACAATGACTCCTTAGATTCAGAGAAAAGGAAAGGACATGCAATTATATAATTGTATTAATTACTTAATGATTATTTACTATAATGTAAGTCTTATTTTTGTTGTATATGGAATAATAGGTGTCAGCAGGGACTGACTGTCAGTGCATGCCAGGGTTTTCTTCTAAAGGAACAGAATTACATTGACCATTATTTTCTGTTTAATCTGTGCTTAGTTACAACATTTTGGTGCCTTGGGCAGCTGCAAGTGTGTGACCAGGCAATAAATTACCCCATGATCTCAGTCAGTTCCTGCAGTAGAGCTTAGAGAAAATACCCAATGCTGCACTGGTATGGTTCCCGACTATCCTGATCACTTAGATCTTAAGAAGCAGTACCTACCCAGCTACACATTCTGGACCGTGTTCAGAGATCCATTTTTTAAAAGTACTCAATTATACAAACGCACGTAACAAGGCAACACCCATGACACTCCCCTCCAGGGGCGTTTTAAGAAGTGAGGGGGCCCTTGTACAGGATTTGCACATGGGCCCTCTCCCCACCCTTACCTGAGACAGGACTGTCCCGATTTGCGGACCAAAAAGAGGCGGGGCTTACAGCGCAGTTAAGCCCTGCTCCTTTTTCAGCACTCAAATCGTGTTAGTCCCAACGCTGGGGAAGGGGGACTAATTTGGCATCTATTTCTTCCCTTCAGAAGATCTTAGAGGAAAGAAATAGATGCTGAATGACCCCCTTCCCCTGCCAACCCAGGATGCATGCCACAGGGCCCCCTGTTCTGAGTGGCCCGAGCGCACTGCACACCCTGCACCCATTATAGATACGCCTATGCTCCCCTCACACTGACTTTTCGTTGACTTACAGGTGCCATAGGGCATCCTTATGTCTGTGTGTGTAGTTACGGGAGTACTTCAAGGTACATATGTGCGTATCTATCTAACTGCGCCCTCAAATGCCCATTTAAATGCATCCCCCCACCCTGTCTCACGTAACTTTGCATGTTCGGATTTCAACCACGCCCCTCCGCACGTATGTCCCCAAGTGCGATTCACAAGTACGTGCCTAATGGACTTCTGTGCGTAAATTCAAAATAAACAGCGTAAATTCAAAATAAACAGCGTAAATAAAGTTACTACGCATGTGCAGTTCATCCAATCCTAAAAACACACACACAACTCCACGTAAAAACGGATCTGTGAATACGCCCCTCTCTTCTTCCTTCCCACACCTACATCCTACATGTTACCCAAGGTACAAGGCATGTGCTACACTGAACATAATTCAATATAGTATATAATATAACCATAGCAGCAGCAGTGCTGTAATTACTCCCCAGTGGGCATTGTAGTTCTATTTCTTGGAGGGAAGTTGCCTACTAATTTTATATTTAATTCCTTTTTAAAAACAAAAATATATGTTTTGATATCAAGCCTTCCAAATGATAAATGACCACCTCTATTTGCCTTTTTGCTTTTGTGTCCCTATCTATATGCTTTATCAGTACCTATCTTATCGTTTATTGTAGCTATTGCAAGAGTGCAAGAGACATATTACAAGATCTGATTAATGGCATAGTTTAAGTTTAAGCGCTGAATATAGCTTAGCCTTTGTACCCTATGTTTTATCCATACCCTATTTTTGTTACCTCTTTTTTGTTGCTTTCATGCTTTGAGGATTTTACGCTTTTCCATTATTTTTATGGTCAATTGACACCCCTTCCTTGAATAATTTACATGGACCACAATACAGTACTTACCGCCAACATCAACTTTAGCAGTTGCTCTTACTATCCATTCTTTACCCTTGATATTAGTACGATAATCACATATATATATGCCAGCATCATTGGTGTAGATTCTATTAAAATGGATAATATAGTTTATTATTTTTAAAGAAAACCTGTCTGGTGTTGTCACAGGTAAAAAGTCTACAGTCTGAAAAAAAAGAAAAAATTAGAAGTCAGTGTCTTTTCATTGAATATAAACTAAAGCAAATTATTCTGCATGCACATCAGGAAAGTGGAGTGCACTAATTATGCACAAATGGTCATTTGTTCATCAATTTTGCCAGGGTTTAGAAGCTAGTGACTTATGGAAGAGATTTTTAATTAATAAAAGTCCTTGTTTATTGTTACAACATAGACCTACACGCTTAAAAAAATATGAAATATTAACTATTTCCAGAGCATAAAAAGTTTTTTATTCCTGGCAATGCTGTATCTCTCATTCATTGCTGTCTGCTCAATTACTGTTGTGGGCATGTTAAAATAAGTACTATAGTACTATAAGTACTACTACTATAATGTACTATAAAACTGCAATTATCTAACCATATGGTAGATGAGAAGCTCAAACTGTGCAAGGATATATGATCGGTCCAAAAATGTGGAGCAGCTGTAGATCCTCTTTCTGGGGAGATATCTAGATGAGGGGCAGTAAGGGTCTCCCTCGAAATCCTCCTAAACCCTTTTGTTGGGTGGGGTTATAACGGCAAAGTATAGGAATAGTTAGCCCCGCACTCCACTGTACTCAGCGTGTGTGAGAGGTAGTCTCAATTTACTAACTTTGTTGCGAAAAAATACTTCTGTTTATTTAAAGTATTAAGTATAAATATCTCAAAAGTTAAGTAACTGATAAGTGTATGATATAAATTATTACTTCAACAATATAACCTTGTTAATTGCTTACAGGTAACAGGTTAATTTATATCAGTAGGACAACAGGTGGTGTATAAGAGTTTATATAGAGCACAGATAGTAGTGTCAATCTGATATTCAGACTATTAACGTCTAGCAATATAAACAATATCAATATTATATTACCAGTCTCAATATCTGTAGGTACCAAATTAAGGATTAGCTGCAGAACAACAGGAATTTCTTATAAAGTCTATAAACTTCATCCAATACTATAACCATTTCACTGTTGGCAACAAGCACTACAGACAGGTTCGTGGAACTGCGATGAGCACAAACCTCTTTGTGGCGCAATAGGATGAATGGATCTGGTCCATCTCTAACCTATTTAAGGAGCACATCGTAGTGTTGAAGAGATTCATAGACGATGTTCTGTGCATTAGGAATCCGTCTACCCTAAACAACTTCCTATTATTAGGAACATTAACAATTTTTATTTTTGCCTCAGAAAGTAGCAAGGAGGCCGTTACATTCCTCGACCTACAAATAAATCTACAAGAAAGAAGGCTAACCACCAAGACACACATTAAGGCGGTCGAAACAAATACTTTTATTCCAGCTACTAGTGAACACCTTCCAAAATGGCAAGGAAGTATTTTGAAAGGCCAGTTACGTAGAATCAGAAGAAATTGCATGGACATCTCAGATTATAACATCCATTCTGCAGACCTGGAACAGAGATTCTTGAAAAAGGACTACAACAAGTATCATGTCAAGGAAGCCTTAAACTTTTGCTGCAATCTATATGGTAACATCCTTCTGAAAGGGAATAAGAAGGAGATTAAAATGTCCAAAGAAGAATAACTAACCAAATTCCTTTTGTCACCAACTATAACAGCAATACAAGAAATCTGGAGAAGACTTTCAGATGTTTTTGACTAATACTTCTAGAGGACCCAATACTCTACCACCCAAACTTAGAATAATATACAAAAAACCACGTAACCTCAACAGTCTACTGGCCCGGATTGTGGTCTCTCCACCCCGTCCCCTCATTTACATCTGTATCTCCGCCTTTACGCCTCTAGGCCATTGGGCCCTTCTAGGGGCAGGGGCTGGGTAGCTGGGGGAAGGGGAATTGGTCAGAGGGCATCTGAGGGGGTTAAGGGTTTTAGTGTCCATCTTGGAGGATTCCCTGGTGGGATGTTGCCAAGAAGTATGCCTTAGGCGTGTGCAAACCATTTGATGGAGATAACCTCTGCCCCTTTGTAGATCTCAGATAGGGAACAGACACTCCCAGAGGTGTCACACACCCCTAGTTTCCTGTAGAGGGAGGAGGGGGGGAATACATACACTCAAAGTCCCCCCTCATCTCTTCCTGTGGTTTTTAGGGATGTATGACCATATATGGACTTTATGCAGAGAGGGGAGGAGGGTGATCAATCCAGCTACACCCCCCCCCCCTTTCAATATCCTGTAATTAGGCATATCTCTAATAAATTATACATTACACATTACACACACAATAACTACCTAAATACATAACAAAATCTACCATATCTACAGAAGCTCCATATTACACAGGTACCTGGTATCACACACAATTTCCCTGGATAATCAACAGGGCTAAAAAGTACAGTCTGGGTGTGGATTGGGTAAGGGGTAACTCTAGTTTCCTCCCCTAGCCAGTTTATTCACACCTCTCTACCTCCATTTTTAGTGCATTGCCTTATTTAAACCATAGAAAAACGGGAGGATTTGAATATATAATACAGGTTAGATCCTCCTTAGCTCTATTCAGCAAATAGTTATCTTGTATTGACAGCTGCTACCCTGAATATGTAATCTCCATGTGTCCCCATGTCTCTTGCAGTATTTCCTTCTGTTAAACGGAAAATTATAATGAGGATATATTAAGCTAGAGAGGGATAAATATGTGGTGGAAATCTGGGTATGTGTTGAGAGTACAACCGTCATTTTTTCCAGCTCTCCTGGAATATGTGGGAGACTCCTAAATATTCAGCAATGTTTCTGTAAAAGCATACTCCCCTCATGTGCTTTTTTAAAATAACCAAAGTGCCCCTATGTTTTTGGTGTACTGACATTTCTAAACATAAGTTTTGAAAAATGTCTGTGGTTCTTTAATTTTAGGAGATTTTGATTATATGACCGATATGGCATTGATCTAAACTAATGTACAGTCATCTCAAACCGAATTCTGCCATAAAGAGGCAGTGACTGGCATGACAATGTAATAGAACTCAATACCAGTCTAGCCAACACAATGCTGACTGATACTATATAAGGAATCCATTGACTGGTAATTAGCATACAATTGCTTAAAAGCAAATTTACCTTGTACCATCTGAAATCTGATATGTTCCTCCAATGACAACCTAAAGAAGGGCATGAAATAGACCATTGTTTTCTGGTTGTAAAATAAAGGCTACTAGGACCATACTTTGAACAAATTTCCTTGGATTGGACATCGACTGTAATTTCCATGCACATATTTTGCAGTCTGCAGAAAGAACAGGAAAATTATTTATTTATTTATTTATATACATTTTTATATAGCACCATTAGATCACACAGAGCTTTACAATTGTAATAATCATAATAACAAGATGGATGTTAACACACCTCTATAGGACACTGGGGATTCTATACATAAGGGCAAGTGCTATATATCATTCAGCCTGCTTGTATGGTAAAAATGCTCTGTGCTTTGTATGATCCAATCACACAGCAGTGTTATTAGCAGGACTGAAGGTCATTTTAGTATGGAAAGAAAAAAAAAGTAAAGGTAAACTTGTCAGAATAGGCAAGTTTTAAAAGAAGTGGATAGTCTGAATGGGTGAGGTTGTAATCATAGCATTTGTTTACAAGAGAGCTGTATGTCCTGTGAAGATCTGATAGAGCGAGCTGGGATATATCTTGAGATGGGTGAGGGTATGTATGTGGGTGCAGAATTGTTGATGGCTTTAGGATAGGATAGCAAATGGATTTTGTATTTGATTCTATAAAATACAGGCAACCAAAGTGGACCAGCTCTAAGAGAAGGTTTTGCAAGGAGATTCAGTCTCCTGCATGCAATACAGACTGTAGTGGGATCATTTTATAATGGTCCAATAAGGAGAGTATTGCATGAATGCATGATTGAGAGTTTTTCCAGTGTCGTGTGTGAGATATTTGTGTATTCTGGAAATGTTTTTTAGATTTATGTAACAGGATTTAGAAACAGATTGTATATTTGGGAACAAAATTCAAATTCAAAGTCAAGGATCCAGCTTTATAAGTAATGATTATTTCAATGTTGTCAACAGATATAGAGAGAAAAGGTGGGTAGCTTTTATTGGCGGGTGGAAATATTATTCATTCTGTTTTTGAAAAATTACGTTTGAGATGGCGGGAGGACATCCAAGATGAGATGACATATATACATATTTAATGAGAATCATGCTGCAGATCTCAACTTTATCGACCATCAACCCTGGCCCACATCAAGATTTTTATTGTCTTTTAAAAATACTGTGCATTTTTCCATGTTAGAGGCATTTTTTATTGAACAAAAACTAAGTATAAGATTTTCATGCTAATCCATTGCTGATACTTTTCATATTGAGCAAAATTATAATGCTTTTATCATTCTCATAACTTTACAAGAACATTCAGTTTATTGGAGTTAAGGAAACCACTCAATTGCATTATTGTAGGTTGTGCTTGTGTGTGTGTGTTTCTGTGTGTTTCCGTGTGTGTGGAGGGATAAAAAAAAACCCAAAAAACTTTCTTTTATCCTCAAATACACACAGAAAGAGTAAAAGAGGCAATTCATTACTGGGCTAAATAAATTACTAATTCTAGAGGCAGACTGAGACTATTTCACAGTAATACCTTGGTTGTAGACTAGGTACAGTCCTCACTAAGGACCTGATTTACACTTAAGAAGCTCCTGCTTCTTAGGTGTGCATAGTTAAGCACTGATGTACTGAGCTTGCGTAGTAGCTTTTTCTATACAAGCTGCGTAGGTATTAGGCACAGGGACCAGATACTAGTGGACTTCATGTCCTTAGTTAAGTAGGAAGGGGTGTGACAATGACCATTAAGGAAAAACTTAAGAAAAGTGGGTGGGGTTGACATTTAAATGGAACAGGCTGAGCGCGGTTACTGATGTCCGTGCGTATTTTCCCAACTGAAGGAAACATACACAGCCTTCAAACATAGGTGCGTATAAATGCGAATGCTTCTTAACCTTATATTAAGGGTGAATCCGGTCCTAACTCTCCTTATGTCCCAGCTTTCCTTATGAAAGTTCCTAGCGGTTCAAAATTGCAACCTTTGGTTAAATAGGATTTTTATGGCAATACACCAAAAATGTATTTAAGCTAATATAAATCCCAGATAGAGATTGTTTTCAAGTTAACATTGACAAAGGTCAAATCACACATTGGTTAAAACTAAAGTTGTTATGTCTACTACAAATGAAGGTACCAGCCAAGGGGGTGCATAAAGTTTGCTCTGATCATGGGTCATTGCCAATCTTCTGCATTAAGGACCATATTCACAGATAGGAATTTGCGTGGTTTTCCGTGCGTATATTTAGGAGCGGAGTAACTGCGCATGCATAGTAACTTTTTCCACGCACATTATATAGGATTTAGGCACGGCAGTCCATTAGGCATGGACTTCTGAATCACACTTAGGGACATACGTGCAAAGGGGTGTGGTTGGCTTCCTTATGTGAAATTTGCTTTGTGAAATTGGGCGGGGAGGCATTTAAATGAACTTTTGAGGGTGTGGTTAGTCATGTTCGCATGTACGTAACATATGCACGTAAGTACACTCATACATTTAAGGGTGCCCTATGGAAGCATAAGTCACCGAAAACCCCTCTATGCTAGGGGAGTGTCATGGGAGTGGCCTTGCTACGTGCGCGTGTATATTTGCGTACTTTAGACACACGCCTCTATTCATTACTGAACCTGAGTTCCCATACTCTCTACATCTATGCTATCGCCCCTAAATGTCTGCAGTTAGCACTGACCATTCATAAACTGCTTGCTTTTCCCAAACTATTCCCCATCTTCCCAGACTATTCCTCAAAAAATAGAACTTACTCATAATATCATGATATTCATATTACGCACCTGCATACGTAGTTTCCTGAATGTCTTCTTTCTAGTGATGAAAACCATAATGAATTTCCAATTCTGGACATTTTAATGTCCTTGTTGAAGTAAATTTCTTCAATGATTCCATTGGGTTTTCGATAGAACCACTGGGCTTTATTTGTGTTAAGAACTGACTTAGTCTGTTGCAGCGGGTCATGGAAAGATAAATTACATTGGAACAACATGTTTTCTCCAGCGAATACTTGATATTTGTAAGTAGTATCTCCATTCAAACAACTTGAAAAATCTAACACCAAAATAAATTGAACAATATGTAAGATCATACACAGAGTTAGAAGTAACAAGTCTGCATCCTTGTTAAACCATGTTGAACTGTATTAAAAGCTACTTTAACATGTACAAACAGAAAAAAGTTGGGCAATTATATTTTTTAACTCATCTCTGAATTAAAGTTTGCATATAAAACTGTTCAGTATTTGTGTGCACTTGTATTTTCCCTGCACCCTTCATATTGCAAAATGGTTTCCAAGTTCTAATTTGCACCTTATTGAGCTGTCGCTCGTTACTATGGTCCACTCTATCCAACACTATACAATAATATATATGTATATACATGCATTTTGTATATAAGGTAGAAAAGGCATTGATTAAAAAATGATTACGCCTATTACTGTGTTGTAAATGGGATTCTTATGAACGTTCCCAATTTAACATAAAAGCCATTATTATTGTTATTAAATTTGTGACTTTTATTAAAATCAGTACATTTTAGTCCCTATTCTGCAATCCATGTCCATCTGATAAACTCACACCCAAGTCTTCCCTTCCTACACTATATATACACTATATATAAAATTGTATTATAGTGCTTTAAATAGTAATATTACTGCAATGCTTTTCATGTGGATTAAGCCTAACCTGCACACAGCTTTTAAAAGAACCCCAGAGTTGCATACTTTGGAAATCACCTGACATAAGTTGTATTGTTGAAAAGAGAATGGAGCTACAATCTGGCTTTAGTTGCAATTGTTAGCAATAAAGTGCTATGCTCTACCCTATTATATTATTATGTAATGTGGGATGTGTAAAAACTGAGTGGTGTAAAATAACCGATTACCTGAGTATTTGTGAATTGGTGAAACAGGTTCCGAAATAATCAGAAGAAAAGACAACAATTGGAATTTGAATAACCGTCACAGCTTTCACCTCTTTCCTTTATGCAGTCTCCGTCACAGCTTTCACCTCTTTCCTTTATGCAGTCTCCGTCACAGCTTTCACCTCTTTCCTTTATGCAGTCTCCGTCACAGCTTTCACCTCTTTCCTTTATGCAGTCTCCGTCACAGCTTTCACCTCTTTCCTTTATGCAGTCTCCGTCACAGCTTTCACCTCTTTCCTTTATGCAGTCTCCGTCACAGCTTTCACCTCTTTCCTTTATGCAGTCTCCGTCACAGCTTTCACCTCTTTCCTTTATGCAGTCTCCGTCACAGCTTTCACCTCTTTCCTTTATGCAGTCTCCGTCACAGCTTTCACCTCTTTCCTTTATGCAGTCTCCGTCACAGCTTTCACCTCTTTCCTTTATGCAGTCTCCGTCACAGCTTTCACCTCTTTCCTTTATGCAGTCTCCGTCACAGCTTTCACCTCTTTCCTTTATGCAGTCTCCGTCACAGCTTTCACCTCTTTCCTTTATGCAGTCTCCGTCACAGCTTTCACCTCTTTCCTTTATGCAGTCTCCGTCACAGCTTTCACCTCTTTCCTTTATGCAGTCTCCGTCACAGCTTTCACCTCTTTCCTTTATGCAGTCTCCGTCACAGCTTTCACCTCTTTCCTTTATGCAGTCTCCGTCACAGCTTTCACCTCTTTCCTTTATGCAATCTCCGTCACAGCTTTCACCTCCTTCCTTTATGCAATCTCCGTCACAGCTTTCACCTCCTTCCTTTATGCAATCTCCGTCACAGCTTTCACCTCCTTCCTTTATGCAATCTCCGTCACAGCTTTCACCTCCTTCCTTTATGCAATCTCCGTCACAGCTTTCACCTCCTTCCTTTATGCAATCTCCGTCACAGCTTTCACCTCCTTCCTTTATGCAATCTCCGTCACAGCTTTCACCTCCTTCCTTTATGCAATCTCCGTCACAGCTTTCACCTCTTTCCTTTATGCAATCTCCGTCACAGCTTTCACCTCTTTCCTTTATGCAATCTCCGTCACAGCTTTCACCTCTTTCCTTTATGCAATCTCCGTCACAGCTTTCACCTCTTTCCTTTATGCAATCTCCGTCACAGCTTTCACCTCTTTCCTTTATGCAATCTCTGTCACAGCTTTCACCTCTTTCCTTTATGCAATCTCTGTCACAGCTTTCACCTCTTTCCTTTATGCAATCTCTGTCACAGCTTTCACCTCTTTCCTTTATGCAATCTCTGTCACAGCTTTCACCTCTTTCCTTTATGCAATCTCTGTCACAGCTTTCACCTCTTTCCTTTATGCAATCTCCGTCACAGCTTTCACCTCTTTCCTTTATGCAGTCTCCGACACAGCTTTCACCTCTTTCCTTTATGCAGTCTCCGTCACAGCTTTCACCTCTTTCCTTTATGCAGTCTCCGTCACAGCTTTCACCTCTTTCCTTTATGCAGTCTCCGTCACAGCTTTCACCTCTTTCCTTTATGCAGTCTCCGTCACAGCTTTCACCTCTTTCCTTTATGCAATCTCCGTCACAGCTTTCACCTCCTTCCTTTATGCAATCTCCGTCACAGCTTTCACCTCTTTCCTTTATGCAATCTCCGTCACATCTTTCACCTCTTTCTTTATGCAATCTCCATCACAGCTTTTACCTCTTTCCTTTATGCAATCTCCGTCACAGCATTCCAGCCTCTCCACTCTCACCAATCTCCTCTGTCCCGATACCACTCCGGTCTCACACCACAAATTCCTTTTCTTTATTGACTTCTCCTGCTCCCCTCTCTAAGTCTCCGTCACTGCTGCTGTTACACTCAGTTTCTCTCCCTATATCTCCGTCACCACTGCTGTTATATTCCGTTTCTCTCTCTCTATGTCTGTCTCTGCTGCTGCTACTCTCCGCTCACTATCACTCTCAGACGCCAACTGACTCAACCCTTTTACCGTCCACCAACTGCCTCTTCCTCTCGAGGCTTCTTACCATCCCCGTGCTACACCGAGAGCCTGTCATTTCTGTTCCCCCTCCGGCAATAACCATGCGCACCAGCTGTTTTCCTTCTCGTGCTAACGCACGTGTCACTCAGCTGGCCGGCACCTCTCAGATGCCTCGCGTACACTGCACCTTCCACACACCAGGTGCAGGGATGCCACAGATGCAAGAGGCATGTAACCAAATTGCACACTTGTGCTCAGTTAAGGCAAAATCATTGAAAATTCTGCCACGCATGGTGGGCCCACCTGGAAAGTTGAATAGGGCTTTAGAAATCATTAAACCTTTGTTTACTTACCAATTAGCAGCTACTGGCTTTGCTTGCAGAGATTAGACAATGGATCCATCAGGAATGACTACACAGTAGTGCCTTGGACATGCTGTTATACCCAGAAAACCATAGCAGGATATACAATATTTAAAGCTGTCTACTGGGGAAAAAAGGAGTTCCAGAACAAGGAAACGTTTTCTATATCACATCATTAGCAAAAAGATGCAGGGGCATAAGCAGATTGATGCGGGCCTCATAGCAAGGGAGCGAAGCATGAGTCTGGATGTGGGAGACTCATACCACAACCCCCACTCTATCTGGCAAGTATGAAGTGCACACATGCACACGCAGCTATTATTTGCTGAAATTTAAGACAGCGCTCAACACTCCAACATGATACCCCTTACCAAACCTCTTTGCCAGTTGAGGGCAGTGCAAAGCTGTCAGCTGCTGGCACCTTATTTTTAAACTGCACTCAACACTTATAGACTGAGTGCTGAGCAATGGTTAAGTTCTGAATGCTGACAGAGTAGAGCTGTCTTCTGTGGGTGCAGGGTGGTTGACTGCTAAAGACCCAGCTTTCCTCCATGACCCTTACTAACGACATCCCTGCACCCATAATAGTTATATCACTGGAAATAATGGGCCTGATCCAGACCTATGCTCATGAAACGCTCATGTGCATGAGCGTACCTACGATGCACTCCCCTTGGTCGTACTTAGTTTTGCCTTCTTATGCTCAGCAAACCCTACCCTAACTTTTATGATCGTAACTGCGGGCGTCCTTAAGCTCATTGCGTAGTTACGACGTTTAGATTGAAATGCCTCACCCGCCCATGTGCGTATTTACAGATTTTGTATGGCTGGCACGCCCCCTCGAGCATTATTACGAGGCAGTTACGGTCAAGGCCCATACAAGCGCAACATCTGCCCCGCACATGCGCAGTAAGTACAAATTGCCATTTTTACACTCACAACCATCGTAAAACTGCACCCAAGCAATGGTCTGGATCAGGCCCAATGTCCCCAAGAAAGTTGTGGAGGATAATACTTTGATACAAATCCCACATAGGAACAGAGCCAAATGAATTCTCCATGGAGCAAAAAAAAATATGTTGGGGTCCTAACATTCATTTGTCAAAAAAAAAGTAAGGGTAATAGTAGTAGTAATAATCTCTCAAAGGCCACTATTCCTTATATGGATGGTCTACCACAGGCTCAGTTATGTATGTATGTTAGGATCACAAAATACCTATACCATGGACAGGATTTCTAGTAAACAGAAGAGAAGGGAGATTTGCATAGGGAATTCTATTGAATAAGACTGACAACAAGGACATCAGTCAAAGTGAGCTTAAAAGTGCACTTTTCTGTTGCATTAATCATCATTTCCAGCAATTATTTGCTCTTGCAAGATATAACCTTTAGCATTTCTGTTTATTATACTCTTTTGTATTTACCTATGTAACCAAGTGTATCTACTAACTACTCTGTACACAACAAGAAATATACTCACGTCAGATTAACACATTAATGTATCCTCTTATGCAACGCCACCACATATTTCATTATACATTTGCTGGAAACTGAGCTTTTTATGCAAATCAAGACAAATGACATTAAAGTGGACTTTCTAAAGTATGTAACTCATCTTCAAAAAAGGAAATGACTTGCTTAGGGTTATGTAACAGGGGCCATTCCTGCCATCAACTGTGGTATAAGGTAATAATGTCAAAATGCTGTAAGGGCAACAGTTTTCATTTCCACTCTCCGGGAGGGGTATAGAGGTGACAGCTTGGAAAAGTTAGTGGGTCGGAAAAGAACAAGAGATAAGGAGATAATACTAGAAAAGGGAAGGTTACTGACGATTTCCATGGAAAACTAGTTTTCGGTATTTAGTTGCCTTTACTGTAATTGCCATTACAACAGTTAAACATCTGAATAAGAGGGAGTCTAGACTAGTATCTGGACAGGAAGGGGCCCTGACGATACTCACCTGAACTCTCTAGCAGGAGGTAGCGGAAGTATCTTACCCAGAGTCATTTCTAGAACTAGCAGAGACAGGGTGGAAAAAAAAAAGATTCTGACTCCCCCCCAAAAAAGCATGCATTCAGCCTTTTACTTTCATCCCCTTGTCATCCACTTCTGTCAATTGTTGTGTGTCCAGCCTCCATTTGTGCCCCTATATGTGTCCAGCCACAATTTGTGCCCCTTATATGTGCCCAGACTCCTTTTGTTCCTCTTATATGTGTCCAGCTTCCTTTTGTGCCCCTTATATGTGTCCAGTCTCCTTTTGTGCCCCTTATATGTGTCCAGCCTCCTTTTGTACCCATTATATGTGCCAGGCCTTCTTTTTTGCCTCTTATATGTGTCCAGCTTCCTTTTGTGCCCCTTATATGTGTCCAGCCTCCTTATATGCCCCTTATATGTGCCCAGTCTCCTTTTGTACCCATTATATGTGCCCAGCCTCCATTTGTGACCCTTATATGTGTAAAGCCTTCTTTTCTTTTCCCTTATATATGAACAACTTTTTTTTTATTAATAACCTAAACTCCTTTACCTTTACCTTTCTTCCTCTTGCTCTTTTGCTTGATTCACCTAAACTGTACTGGCTCATAGTGTTATTCAATGAAAAATCTTTGGTACTACAGGGCTCCCTATATATCCAGGAAAGTTCAACTGAATGATGCCGGCCGCATCTGTTATCTTTTACGTGTTCCGGGCCCCAAAATTTATAATGGTGACCTACAGCCGACAGCCTAATGTTAGATGTATCATTTAAGATAGGCTTTGAATTAACTTTTCACAGACACTACTGAAAATTCAAGTTTTAACAACCTGACATTATTACTCCCCAGGGTATCTTCTGTGACATTTGCACTCCCCAGTGTACCTGCTGTGCTTTGCAGTGCTTTCCCAGTTATTGATTAGGGTTAGGGATTAGGATTAGGTTAGGGTTACAATTAGGGTTAGTGTTATGGTCAAGATTACTATAATTTCAAATATGTTGGCATGGTAAATGGAGACATATGTGTTCAGAGACAGGGGCGTAGCTAGAACTTTGTGGGATCCAGTGGCAAATGCAGCAATATAAAAGGGTGGTTTCCAATGTGGGTAATACATGCAGGGTATGTTAGGGGGTCTGGACAAGGCACATTACATAAAGTACAGAAAAAGGATTAGTGAGAAATAAACCTACGTGAGGGGTGGGAACCTATAGCAACCACTAATCCTCTAAGCACACACCTTAACCTATAAACATAAGGATTGCCAGCCCTATTGAAATGAACAAGAAAAAAGAATAGTTAGAGGTAAGGTGGGCAAGAGAATTAAACACCAAAATAAAAATTAATAAGATTTATTCTAAGATACACAAGCAATAAAATAATTAAAAAAAACGCACAACAAATGTACATACAAATGATTGCAATAATCCTAGTCACTCTGTATATATACCCTGCAGGGATTTAGTTAGATGAAAAATGTACCAGAAGGTGAAAAGGCAAAAAATGTAAATATAAAAATTATAGTGCACTGAGGAAAGAAGTTGGTTCAGTATGTTGGAGCTCAAAAATATATATTAAATCACTGATAGTGAGAATCTTTCGGATCAGTCAGCATATATCAGTCTCTATGCCCCATACATGAATAACGGACCTTGCCTCGATATCCTAAGGTTTAATAATGCCAGCTGAGTAAATAAATTCCACTTAAATCCGCTTGTCCGCGCACAGCATTGAGGATACTGTTCATTAATTAGGAGTGGCACTTCTCCACAGATAACCCCGTATTTATTTTGGTGTTTAATTCTCCTACAATACATAAAGTACATGTGGTGATATATGAGGCGTCTAGTTGGGACACATACTATAATATATTAGGGATATAGGGATATGTTAGGCTTTGGGAATGGCACACTATATACAGTATATATACAGTATATAGTATACAATTCCCGGACCCCTATTATATCATATTTTTATTATAGTATGTGCCATACCCAGACCCATAATATATCCCCCTTATATTATAGTATTTGCCTATTCCAGTCCCATAATATATCCCATTAATTTATAGTATGTGCAAATCCCAGATCCCTAACAGGGGGAGGGGGGGTTTGGGCTACCAGAAACCCCCCAAGGAGCACCACTGGACCCCAATAGCATGATATTGAAGGGGCCCCCTAACTCAGGTCCCTGATATATATCAGGGACCTAATGTTTAGAGTTAAAATTAGAGTTAGGACCGTTCAACAGAGAAGCCTTGTAAGTGGTGAATGGCTTATCACATATCTGCAGATGTTTGTAACTAATTCTCTGACTTTTATTTTAAAGATAGAGGTTCATGATTAGTAACTGAGTAATGGCTAGAGTGCCAGGCCATGTGTTTTTTGTGCAAATTCCCCTTGCTTTGTGCACCTGCTGTGTATATTATTTTATAAACTGATTTGTAGCGTCCTCCATTTTGGATATGTGTTTTAAAGTCTGTCTGGGATTGCAGCTGAGAGGGGGTGCGGTCTCAGAGTGGCAGTTCAGGAGACCTGGGAATCTCCATGTGAGGTCAGCTCTTAGTTTAGAAAGATATTGGATATGTGACCCAAAGTTGGGGATCTAAAGTTTAGAGTTAAGATTAGAGTTAGGACCGTTCAACAGAGAAGCCTTGTAAGTGGCGAACGGCTTATCACATATCTGCAGATATTTGTAACTAATTCTCTGACTTTTATTTTAAAGATAGAGGTTCATGATTAGTAACTGAGTAATGGCTAGAGTGCCAGGCCATGTTGTGTTTTTTGTGCAAATTCCCCTTGCTTTGTGCACCTGCTGTGTATATTACTTTATAAACTCCATTTTGGATGTATATGTATGTGTGTGTGTGTGTGTGTGTGTGTGTGTGTGTGTGTGTGTGTGTGTGTGTGTGTGTGCTGTCAGGGTGATCTCACCACAGCACTGCTTAAGAAACAGCTGGCAGTAGCTCCTGGACAAGTAGTAAACGCAGGCAAGTATTGCAATCCTTATAGTTATACCCTTGTTCAGAGGCACAAAATAGAAATATTTAATTTTATACAGTTTTAAACTGCAATGATACTATGATACTCTACCAAAGGAACACTATAAAAATGTTTTGTACATTAGCATTATTCTCAATAATAACACTGATCTAAAAAGAATGTCTCTAGAAAAGTTTTATTAATAGTACACATTTCTCAATAAAGAAAATAATTTATATATTTATTTCTTTCTAGTAAATATTAAAATGTAAAGGTTGTTAAAATTCATATAATACATAATAAAGTCTACTATACTGACCAGAACTTTTATAAAATCAGTTCTCTTACCTGAAACTTCAAATTCTGCCATCTCTGTGGGTTTTGGTTTGCAGTAAATAAGAAATACTACTAGCCACAACATGTTCATACTATTTTAAACCAATTTAAAGAATATATTGAAACATATTTTGCCTTGAGAAGGAAAGGTGCAGCACAATTTAGTAAGACTTCCTTCCCTGTTATAACATCCGCACAAAAAGAAACCAAAAACAACGAATCAGCGATTATCTTTGATCGTTATCACATATATTTATATACCACAAAGATATATTTAGTTTAAAGACCTTATATGTGAGTTCTGCTTCAGTGCATTTTATGCAACACAATAATAAAGTTTTTTTTTTTTGTTTTTTTTAATCTCTTTATTTATAGAACCATTTTTTGTATTTTTGTTTTCCTTTGTTTCCAAATGGAAAACCAAGTAACATCATACAGCAGCACATTAAATATGCACAAACATTGATTAAAGCCTGCAAAAACAGACATTATACAAACAAGAAGATACAAACGGGTTTCAAGCAGAACAAAACAAGCAAAAAAAAAAAACCAAAAAAACAAACCACATGCTTGGGTGAAATAGTTATGTGGATTAGTACATTAGATATTACTAACCATAGCGTATAACTCATGCACTCAGATATTTGGTACATGAGAACCATGCTTAAGAAGGAAAGAGGGGGGGAGATGAAAGAAAAAGTAAAGAGAGGAAAGTATAGAAGAGAATAGCTTGAAAAATAGGGCCTAATCTCGACTGTCCTCACAAATGCCCTGGTAGCGGAGTAGTGAAATAAGAGTACCAGGGGGTCCAGGTAGACTTATATTTTTTAACCCTATCATTTAGAAGTGCCGTTATATATTCCATAGACGACAGATACCATATTTTGTTTAACAAAGCTGAACGGGAAGGGGCTTGTGGGTTTTTCCGGTGTTTAGCTACCAATGAATTGGCAGCGTTAGAGCAGTGCATTAACAATTTATCCGAGGGTTTGGACAGCATAGGCAATGGTTTAGACAGTAAGAACACCGCTGCATCGTAGGGCAAGGTGGTTTCCAAAATGTGAGTAAGGAGAGCTATGGTGTCTTTCCAAAAAAGAGCTATAATAGGGCAGCTCCACCATATATGAAAAAACAAACCCACCTCCCCACAATTCCACCAACATAGGTTTGACACAGATGGATAAAAAAGATGTAGCTTTAGTGGAACCAAATACCACCGAGTGTAAACCTTGTAGGCAGTTTCACGTATACCAACGCTGATAGATGCCTTAGCAATGCGAAGTTTAATGTCCGACCATCCCTCATCGTCCATCTGCTCCCCCAAATCCTCTACCCAAGCACCTTCATGCGGCTCTCGTTCCTCAGACGGAGGCTTAAGAACCAAATGGTATAATAAAGAGATCATACCTCGGTGCCCCACTGAATATATACAAAAGCGTTTGAACTTGGTCGGGCGTCGTAGTGTCTTAGCACGTGCTTGAGTTTGGATGAATTTGCGAGCTTGAAGGTAAGGAAAGAATGCTGTGGATGAGAGGTCGTATTTAGCCCTAAAGTCCTCGAATTTCTGGGGCACAAATTGTCACAAAATATGAAGGAAACGGTCAATACCCTTAGTTCCCCAAAGTGTGACAGTCTGTTGGGTAGCACTCCCGGAGAAACTCGGGTGCTTCCAAAGTGGGGTCATTGGCAAGGATAGGAAGTCAAGCCATATTTACTATAGATAGAGTCCCAGATTTTTTGTGTAAAATGTATTGTAGGAATCCCAGAGACCCCCACCGGTCTGTAGGCTTTTGGCAGCCATGGAAAGAACGCTACACCCCCCTCGGCGAGAAGTCCATCTTCTATGTTCACCCATACTTTCATTCCGGTTTGCAATGCCAGGTGACCATGTGGCTCAGCTGCGCCGCTAAGTAATAATTTTGCAAAATGGGCAGACCCAATCCTCCATCAATCGGAGGTTTGGCCAGAATTGACCTGCGAAGCCTGGGTTTTGTGTAATTCCAAATAAACTGCATACAGGAGGACTGTAAGGATTTGAATACCGAGGTTGGGACCTGTACTGGGAGAGTCTGAAATAGGTACATCAAGCGGGGTAGAAGATTCATTTTTACTGCATTAATACATCCTATCCAGGAAATATAAAGCGGTTTGCATTTTTCTAGGTCTTGAGCTATGGCCCTAAGAAGGGGGGCATAATTGGCCGCATATAGTGTCTCATATGTGTTTGTTATCTGGACCCCAAGGTATTTCAGGGAGTTAGAGCGCCATTGGAGGGTAAAACTCGATTTCAACCCCTGACGGGCAGAATTCGGGATATGCAGGGGTAATATTTCCGATTTGGAGCAGTTGATTTTGTAGCCTGATAGTGAGCCGTAGTCTGAAAGCTCTGTAAAGAGATTAGGGAGGGAGGTGTGGGGTTTGGCGAGTGTTAATAACACATCGTCCGCGAATAAGGAGATTTTATATTGGCGGTCTCGCACAGTTATTCCGGTGATGTCAGGGTTGCGGCGTATCCGGCAAGCTAATGGTTCAATACTCAATGCATATATAAGGGCCGAGAGGGGGCAGCCCTGCCGTGTGCCATTTTTGAGAGGAAACACAGATGATAGGAGGCCGTTATTAAAAACTGCTGCGGAAGTGAAGTGATAGAGAGCGGTGACAGCGGACAGAAAGTTACCATGGATACCATAAGACCGCAAAGAGGCTATCATAAAGTCCCAAGAAAGGCGGTCGAACGCCTTTTCGGTATCCAGCGTCAACAGGACCAATGGGGTTTTACACGTATTAATGTGGTGAATTAAATTTATGGTGCGTCTAGTATTATCTGCCGCTTGTCGCGCCGGGATAAATCCCACCTGATTCTGAATTGAATTGATGAGTGAGGGAATTGATGAGTGAGGGAAGGAGCCTATTTAATCCGCTGACACCTTTGCGAATAGCTTCAGGTCCGAGTTAGTCAGAGATATCGGGCGGTAATTGGAGCAGACCGTGGGGTCTTTTCCCGGCTTCAGAATTACGACTATCTTTGATCTAGTGGCCTCAGGCAATAAATTGCCCCTTGAAGCACATGATTAAACAAGTCCTTTAGCCAGGGCAGGAGAGCAGTAGCAAATGATTTATAATAAGCCGCGGGAAAGCCGTCGGGGCCTGGGGCTTTGTGCGCTTTCTGAGATTTCAATGCCCTTTGAACCTCCTCCAGAGTAATATCAGCAATGAGCATCTGAGCTGCGTTAACCCTCAATTTAGGTAAATGACAGGAGTCTAAGTAGGCTTGCGTAAGCGTGTCCTGAGCGAGCGCGTCTTGTCGTGGAAGATTATATTATTGGTGGTAGTATTGTTCAAATATGTGATTAATAGCTCGTGGGTCATGCAATAAAGTGCCACTGGAGCCCCTCAGGCCTGAGATAGCCTGCATGGCTCTCAACCTATTTGCAAGTAAAGTATCCGCTTTATTGTCCTTTTCATAAAATCTTTGCTGCAGCCAACGCAGCTTACGCTTTGTTTGTTCTGCTAACAAAGTATGCAGTTCACCTCTGAATTTTGTTAATTTATCTAAAATCGAGGTCTAGGGACTGTTTATGTTGCTGCTCTAAGAGGTGGAGTTGGCTAGTCAGTGCCCGGGTGGCCGCCTTCTGCTTCTTTTTGTGTTGTGAGGCATACTGAATAATAGTTCCTTGGACTACCGATTTATGAGCTTCCCACAATAAGGGTATATTAACACCCGGGGTATTATTTAAATCAAAATATTCTCCAATTTTGGCGGAAACTACTTCATGAAACTGTGGAAGTTGCAGAAGCGTTCCGTTCAATCGCCAGTTAGACCGGCCTGTGGGGCAATTCCCAATATCTAAAGTGATGGTGATCATAGAATGATCAGTTCACACAGCAGGGAGCATAGCGGCGCTAGAAAGGGCTTGAGTAAGGGAGGCGCAGGTGAACCACATGTCAATTATGGAGTAAGCATGGTGGGGATGGGAGTAAAAAGTGAAATCCCTCACCGTGGGGTGCAGCGCCCGCCATGCGTCAAATAGACCAGACTAAGTAAGGTGCCGATTCAGAGCTTTGGACCCTGTATGTGTAGGAGTCATGTAGCAGGAAGAGGACCTGTCCAAAGTATGAGAAATTACCGTGTTGAAATCCCCGCCAAGCACTAGTTGGCCCCCGCTGATATCATGTAGTTTGGCAAAGAACTTATGGAAAAACGAGGATTGGCAGGTGTTGGGTGCGTATACATTAGCGAGGGTGATATCTAATGGCCCCAGCCTACCAGTCAGAATAAGAAAGCGGCCTTCAGGGTCACTAGTCGAATTTGCAATATCCAGTGGGGCATTACGGCTTATCAGAATTGCAGTGCCATTACGCACTAGCGTGATCAGAATTGCAGTGCCATTACGTTTGGCACTAGCGTTAGCGTAATACACATTGGGGTAAAATTTAATGGACAGCGAGGGATGGCCGGAGGCTTTCAAATGGATTTCCTGTATGAAAACCACGTCAGCCCTAGCTTTAGATAAGGCAGTAAACAGCAGCGAACGCTTTTGGGGGGTGTTCAGCCCTTTGGCATTAACTGATAAAAAAAGTCAAAGGCATAAAGGCTAAGGCAATATATACTGCACTATCAGGAAAAAGAAAAGAGAGGGGGATGGGTGTACGATGGAATGAAAGAAGGCTGATGAAGTAAGGGGAATAGGGTGAAAGAAAAAGAAAGAACAGCAGCTAACTTCACCCGGAACCGGATGGGGAGCTACTTTATTACGAGTCCGCACACCAGGTGACTGGTGGACTCGAGTGTGGGGGTTCTAGCTATTAACTATAGGAAATACTACTGCAATATATACCCCTATTTGCAGGGGAAAGTGGGTGACCAAAAGGGGTGGCGAACGGATACCAGGAACCACGAAAAAAGAGGGGGTCCCCCCAGGAAAACAATAACACAAGATAAAACAGTACTACAGTGTGATTAACCATATAAAGTGCCTTATACGTGAAAGCACAACAAGCTAGCATAGCAATTATACAGCAGTATGAAATTCTTGAAACAGTGTAACGGAAAACAGTAACTGTATAACTCACAGTACCAAGGAAGCAGTCCTATGAAGGAGTCCCTGAAAGTGAGCAGTAAATAACCTCAAAACACAGATACATTATGCTTGGAAACACAGCAGTTCAGGAGCCCTGGGGAGCGAGTCCTAAACCAGCAAGTAAACGTCCATCATCTTCGGTGTCTTTATCGCGTGCGTCCGACCATTAGCTTCCACAATCAGGCGAAATGGAAATCCCCATCTGTAGTGGAAGCTGTGATCCCGAAGGACCTGAGTGACGCCCCTGAGGTCTCGCCATTTAGCAACAGTGGTGGGGGCCAAGTCCTGGAATATCTGGAGTTTATCCCCTTCAAACATAATATGATTTGAGTTCCAAGATGCTCGTACAATTTTCTCTTTGATGCGAAAGGAAAGGAATTTAAGAATAATGGGCCTGATCCAGAACTACGCCTTGGAGCGAATTTACGTGTGGCAGAGACGTAAATTCACAGTTTTGTACGCACTGCGCATGCACACCATGGTAAATACTCACATTAACGTAGCGTAATTGTGAACGTATGGGCCATTCACGTATGTGTCACGTAAATACTTACGTGTGGGCGTGCCAATTTTACGTTACTCCAAAATATGTCTGAAATACGTTAAGTAGGCGGGGGGTTGTATTTAAAGTGTACAGTATGGGCGTGCTTAGCTGCGTACATTCGTTCAGTCCATACGTACGTGTGCGTATGACTGTGGTTACGTTGGAAAAAGTTAAGGTAGGGTTTGGAAAGCGTGTGCCGAGGGGAGTGTAGCGAATTTACGCGAATAAACCTACAGCAAACATAGTTCTGGATCTCCATACCAACGTCCCTAGGGGGTTCTCTGTTGTTGGGTTTAGGTCTCAAAGCTTGATGCGCTCGTTCTAGTGTGATATCGCCGTCATCAGATGATGGAAGAATAGAATGGAAAAAGCGGAGCAAATAGGACTCAATATCTTTTGGCTCCACCGTTTCTGGGACATTTCTGATCCTAAGATTATTCCGCCTTTCTCTATTTTCAAGGTCTTCGTTTTCTTCTTTTAAAAATTCAACTTCCCTGCTGAGATAATCAAGATCATTATTGACACTTTCTTGAAATTGTTGGTGGGAAGGTGGCAGATTTTTTCAGTTCTTGGGTACAATTAGACAGGTCTGAAATATCCTTCTGTAGAGCCCCAACAGCTTTTTGTAATTCCGATGCGAAGGAAATTTTGAGATCCAGGATAAGTGCTTGAAGGGAGCGAATATCTGCTTTAGTAGATGGTGCCCCATCAGGATCAGCCTCCTGGTCAGAGGATTCCGCTTGAGGGGAGGAAGGAGAGGCCTGGGACTTGTATTTGCCCTGTTTAGGGAAGTGTTGGGAGATGTCCACATTCCCTGCCTTCCTACTCTTGGCTGGGGTTTTTTGATTGCTCATTTTGCTTAGAAAAAGTACACGTAGAAGAACACACTGTAGTGCAGCTGGATAGTTGGTTCCCAGGGGGACTCTGTGATTTGGTTACGACATCAAGTCCACAAGATTGTACAGTAAAAGAAACTGTGGCTCTTTAAAGTAGGTGATGTTGGTATGGAGCCTACAAGGCGAAAAGGGGGTATGCCCTTTATTGTTTCCCTGTATTGTCTCCCCCAGCCTTAGTCCAGGTGAGATCCACTAGTAAATGACAATAGGCCCACTAAACAATTGGGAGTTCTGAGGTTTTGAAGTGAAGGCAAGGACTAGGGACCGTCCTTGGGGGCAATACCCCGATGGTACCCCACAACTCCTGCACCCTATCAGGACAGGTTGCTGGGAATAAGAGGCCTGGTGAAGAGGAGCAATTAGAGAGGCTGCTGGGAATCTTGCCTCAGCCCCTGGGGCCAACAATGTCCACACAGCCAGGGCTTAGGGGTGGAAGCTCTGTGAGGGATCTGTGGAGAGCTGCCACCCTGATGCATATGCCGCCTCATGCGCCGACGAGTCTGGGCTCAAAATGGCGCCGCCGCGTTACCTCGGTGGTCAGAAGGCCCTGTAGCTGTAAGCCACCCAAGTGACCCAGGAAGCCGCCTCCTCCGATGCCGCAATCACTCGCTCCGGACCGTGAGCTCCGTGTAATAGGCTGCCGCTGTGGCGCTGGAGTGAGGAGAGGCCTGGCGGGAAGCCTCAGGAAGTAGGCCACAGGGGTTCCGGGCACGCTGACAGTATCTCCGCCGACCGGAGAAAGCCGCCCACAGTTGCCGCTAGTGCTCCTCAGGTGTCGGTTAGTCAGGGTGGTGGAGAGAGCCGCTGAAGATGCCCCCAAAGCAGCACTGGTATCGGTGTAGCGGGGAGAGCTCTCACAAGGCACGTCCGCTCGCCATCTTGGTCGGGCCATGCCCCCAATAAAGTTTCTTTTTAAAACGACCTGTGTGTATTAAGAAGGACCTCTTAGAAATATAAAAAGCGTGTTACTCCTGTATGACCTTAAACTATATCTAAACAATCAATAGACAAGCTTATGGATATTCATGCAATATCCAATAGCCATTTAATAAAAAAAATTTTTTGAAGCAGCATAAAGATTATGGCAAATCTATGTTAAACTGAAAAGAGCTGGTCCAGTTTGAGAGGGAAAAAGAGGTGCAAACATACAACTAAACAGAACCATATAGCAATGTGAGAGGTGCAATAAAATGTTTATGGTTTGTGCATGCAGGGAAGAGACTGTATATACTTGAATATAAGCTGACCCAAATATAAGCCGAGGCACCTAATTTTACCACAAAAAACTGGGAAAACTTATTGACTCGAGTATAAGCCTAGGGTGGGAAATGCAGCAGCTACTGGTAAATTTCTAAATAAAAATAGATACCAATAAAATGTAATTAATTGTATCATCATGTGCATCCAGCACCCAGTATCCAGTGTGCCCCTCTGTGTGTCCTGCCAGTCAGTCTGCCCCCTCTATGTGTGTCCTGCCAGTCTCTGCCCCTTCCCTGCCTGGCTGAAACATTGGACTTACCTCATAGTTGCCCCTTAATGCCTGCCTCCATATCTGCCCCTTAATGTCTGCCTCCATGTCTGCCCATGCCTGCCTCCATGTCT
>WWET01000674.1:415866-429506 GCA_011038615.1 Limnodynastes dumerilii | reverse complement strand
TGCACATTTCTGTATTTATATATATATATATATATATATATATTTGGAAGTAAAACAAAAGGTGCGCACAATAGTGCATTAAAGGTTTACAAATTTATAAAAAAAACAGAAAACAGATCCCCAATTTAGTGTGTGCACCAAAAGGGTCTCTCTATCTGAGGGTAAGAACAATCACATAAAAACACAAGCACTGCTTCTCACGATTACACCGGACATCAGATTTACCAGCCGCAGCCGTAGATCCAGTATTCGTCTGTGCAAGTGGTCAGGAGCTGGACGCCTCAACGCGTTTCATCCCAGGTGGGACTTCGTCAGGAGGTAAGTATCAACCACACCACAAGTGATATTTATAGGGCTTCTACTGATTAATTAGCCGTCAGGTGTGAGAGCGCTATCATAACGAAATAGCAATATCTCAAACCTTCAAATCCAAAATTTTTCAATAAAAAAGCTTCAGAAACTTAAAAAAAATACAAAGACATAAAATAAACAAAGCTAATCATCATGAAAGTTAAACATTTTAAATAATTTTATGTGCATACGCTACGCTGTTGAGGATAGTGAAATGGAACTAACTTGTGGCTCAATTAGAGACCTCTTTAACAAAAACGTTAAAAATCGGGTCTAGGCATTCCAATTTTTAGAAAATATTACACAACAACGTTTTTTCTTTAATTAAGACAGGCAGCTAACTTATATAGGATCCATTAGAAATGTACTCTAAAAGAGATACTTTAACCACTTGCACTGCTTGAGCCCACTATATTGGCATGACAAAGTAAATAGCTAGATTATTTCTGGGAGACTAGATATATTTCTCAGAAATTATTTACAGTGCTTAGTGGAGATATTGATATTCTTTATTTTATTTTTCATATGGCCCGATAGGTTGGCTGCCTGTTTACAATGACAATGATTATACCACAATTCAAAAAACAGTATATGGCTATTAATTACAAACAGCTGTAATCCAACCACAAGAAATTTTATACAGAAATACAAAATAAATTATTTCCAAACATACTATCCATGTCGGAAAATTTAAGATTTTTTGGAGTTTTTCCTAGGAAGACAATGTTATTATCTATTTAAGGTAAAATATGTATAAGGGAATAATCCTAGATCTATATACAAACTATATACAGACTTATACATACCTGTTTAGAATCTTTTATATTTAAGGAGGCTAATGGTAACACTCATTAGAATATACCCTGACACTTTACATTTCTATATCTGAATATATCAGAAATTACTGACAAGATAAAAATATATTAAGATATAGAAATGTATCTCTACCTCTCATATGTCTCCATTTATTTCTCTGTGTAACAATATGGCTGCCAATGATAAATGATTTAATGGGGAACAGGAATAATATGCAGCATTCTGGTGGTACAGGGCAAACATTAGCACCCTAATGTGGAAACACTCTCTTCACTTCACCAGACCAACCCCATTATCAGCCGTGACACAGCCTGCCCCTGTTCAATACCAATAATAAAACCACTTGCAAACCCTTACTGTGGCTCATCAGACCATGCATGGTCCCATGCATGGTCCCTTGCTTTTTCCCTTAGATATGTTGGCAGGGAAGTAGTCCTCGTAGGACCTCCATAGATGTTAGATGGGGTTGCGATGCAGTCGACTTCTTCTGGTGTCAGCAAGATTCTACTGGTGTCAACAGTGTGTTCAGCAGCCCTGGCGGTGATCGTGTTGGTGGGGAGGCTTCCTTGTTTAGTGGCCAGGCTAGGCTGCTGCTGCCTCTGTGGGTGTGAGTTGTTAGGTGCAGTGAGGAGATGGGAAGCCCAGATTTCACTTGTCCCGGCAGGTCTCTCACTTGTCCCGGCAGGTCTCCCGCTTGTGCCAATGTCAATTACTGTGATCAGCGTTGGTGCAGATGGGGGGTGGGGGATGGGATGCCAAGGTATATTTATAGCTTGTATACGTGGGATTACTGTGTGATGAAGTGGCCTGCAGGGAACACTGACTGTGACTATGAGCTGGCGGTGGCAAGGAAGAGGGCAATCAGGGAATAAAATTAATGTTCTCTGTTGCAGTGCAGGTCCATTAATAATGAAACTGGGTAAAGAATTAAGTTAAAAATACAGTTCATAAAACAGGGGTTGGGGGAGGGATGTCTGTAGCTTCGGACCACCTCCTATTTCCATCAACACTGTTCACAGAAATCGACATTGGCACAAGCGGGAGACCTACCAGGACGAATCTGCTCTCCACATCTCTTCTCTCCACTGCATGAACAACTCACACCCACAGAGGTGGCAGCAGCAGCCTAGCCTAACCATGAGACAAGGAAGCCTACTAACACCAGAAGAAGCCACAACCCCATTCAACACCCACGGAGGTGCTACGAGGACACCTTCCCCGCCGACACATCGGAAGGAAACAGCAGGGGACGTGCATGAGAGTATGCCAGTGGAGGAGGCCCCCATGGCGTAATCTTTAACTTATCAAACCGCGCACTATCCTCGGAGAAAATCTGAATTTTGAATCAGGGGTTATCCTTCTTTCCCATTAATGCACACTGAAGTCTACCCTGGAACATTGAACCACCAAACTCTATAGACAATTAAAACTTAAGAAATTTTTCCAACATTAACCTATAGCTACTTCAAATATGCATTCTATTATCCCTTTCAAACCAAAGTTGAGCTTTGATCCTCCCTCCTCCAATGCCTCCATTAAATGCTTTACGAGGACATTACAACAGAGTGGAGACAAGCCGCAACAGAGTAACATACACTACAACATTACAAAATTGGAAACCGAAACCGTTGCACTGCTTATCCTCAGTAAAGTCCGCTCTATTGTGGTCCGTCCAGCGGACAAAAGGGGGGGCAACTGATATTCAGGACGTCATGGATTATTGTGATGAAATTCTTAGACATCTGGCGGACACTAAAGTTTACCAGAGACTACCCAGGGATTCAATACAAACAAGCACTAGATAATTTACTCAGTGTGGCTGTACAGAACAAACTTCTACCTGAACCTATTGTTAAATACATGAGTACTCCTTTCCCCATCAAACCTGTGTTATACACAGTTCCAAAAATTCATAAAAAATACTGCTAGACCACCAGGGACACCGATCATCTCCGCTAGAGGGTCACTTTACCAGAAGATTGCCATTGTTCTGGACTTTTACCTCCAACCACTTGTAAAAACCAGCAAGTCCTTTATACAAGACACTACCATGTTCATTAACAAACTACAGGAGTTTGGTTCTTTTTCTCCTGACACTCTTCTAGCAACAGTGGACGTTAATAGCCTTTATACGTCCATACCTCATAAAAAAAAGGCCTTCTAGCCATTGGAAAAGCTATTGTAGGTAATTCTGTGTATACAAGTCCGGATGTACACCTTGTATTACAATTGCTTGAACTTACCTTGACCAGAAACTACTTTTATTTTGACAGCCAGCACTACCTCCAACTAACAGGTTGCGCGAAGGGGTCGAATGTGGCCCTGTCATTTGCCAACCTATACATGGCGGCATATGAGGAGGCATATATGTACTCAGATTAGCGTTTCCAACAATGGTGCTGCTCCTACTGCAGATACATAGATGATCTTTTCATCATTTGGCATGGCACCCAAAGCTCTCTTGAATCCTTCATTGATGGCCTTAACCAGAATTATTCACCTATTATGTTACACATGATATCAGTGATTCTATTATTCAATACTTGGATGTACAATTACGTATTAAAAATGGCAAGCTATTCACCACCATCTATACTAAACCCACTGATCACAACAACATACTCCATGCCAATTCCTTTTATCCTGTATCCCTCAAACGAGGGCTTTCATATTCTCAGATGTTGAGGGTCTATCGTATCACCAGTTACCCCACTACGTGGGAATGACACATGGATACCATGGTTATAAAATTTGTAGAAAGGGACTATTATAAAGACGTACTCCTCAAGATTAAAGAAAAGATTAAAATCATCCCATGGGAAAATACTTTGAAATCTAAACCAAAGATAAGTAAGATGGAAGTAAGATCATCAATATTACAGCTAAACAGCACTGGCCAATTATCACGTCTAAACCTCCTCTTCCAGGTCTGAACCAAATGAGACTCATGCCCTGCTACAAAAGGAGCAGAAATTTGAAAGAGCACCTTGGACCTTGGACATCACTAATTGCAACAAGGACACCAGAAAAACGGGCTGCTTCAAGTGCCCAAATTGTGTCACTTGCTACTACATGACAGCTGGCACTCATTTTGTACATCCTCTATCAAATAAAAAATTCAGCATCAGATATCATCTGACACGCAGCTCCACCTATGTGATATATACCATCACTTGCCCATGTGGATTAATGTACGTGGGCAAGACCAAAAGACTATTTAAGGAGCACATGGCTCTCCACAGGTCCGCAATCAGATCAGCACTGACCAGCAAAATATCCGAACAACCTGTTGCTCATCATTTCTTTGAGTTTAAGCACAACCTGTCCACCCTGCAAAGCTGAATTATCGATCATGTCCCTGCAAATATTCGCGAAGGAGATAGGGACAAACTCCTTCTACAAAGAGGCTAAGTGGATCCATTGACTTCAAACCATGTCGCCATCAGGACTGAATGAACAGTTGAACTTTAACTGCTTCTTTTAGGTTTTGTAACCGCTGGAACTATGGCATATACCACAGATCAACCTGATATTAGTTCCATATAGCTGTTCCCCTTTATCTTCATGTCTCAGACAGTATTTCTTCATTAATATTGCCTCTACTTTTTATAGTATAATAGGAGCCTGTGAGTCTTTACCCTTATAATAATTAATTTATGCATCTGGTTATTTGTTCCTGCCATCCATGTTTGTACACTCAATCTGTTTATTATGTTGTTTATTCTACATGTTGATCCACTGGGGTTACTAACGAGCACTGTATACTTTTTTTCACTGAGTTTCTTTACGCTCGGGTTTGTTTTGAGGCGGTCCCATGGTTATGGGGGGAGAGAAAGAGAGAGAGAGAGAGAGACGTAATGATTTCTGGATCTGATCTTTGGCTATTTATTCAAAACAAATATAGGACTTATAGAAATATAGATGCATATTCTAGAGATATTACACCAAAGGATACAGCCAGATAAAGTGATTTGTGAAGTCTTTAAACACAGGAAAATAAAAATTACAGCCATTGCTTTACCTCCTAGTTAAAAATTGGCAATCATAAATAACACTATAAATGTTGGTAAACCTGATAAAGAATAACAAGCTTCAAAGTACCTTTAAACAGTTATCTAAAAAAAATATATATATATATTAAAAAACAATATGCTAAAAATTTTGGTACCAGAATAAAATAGAGACCAATTAACAAATAAATATAATGCTACAAAGTTAGAAAACAAATATCCATGTGGGTGTCCTAGCTTTTATGTATAAGAACATAGAGAAAAGCCAGTCAAAGGATTAAATGTAATAAAAAGTTCCTTTATAGCTGTCACAATATTTGAATCTAAAACAAATTCAATCCTTCAAACCACAAATGATAAGTTTAGAAAAGAAATAATATTTTCCAGAGCTAGCTGCAGAGAGCAAATTAATATAACAGTTTCAAGATCTCTTGGTGGGGAAAGTCAAATAATAGTTGCTGAAAAGGATGGAAACCCACTGATTGCCTTGTTAGATGACCAGCTTGGCTACACTGAGAAACTGTCTTGTAGCATGCTGTTTAACAAACTCTTTCACAGCCATAATGTTTTCACGGGTGTGGGGCTCCGATCTGAATGGTCGATTTTTTTAATAGGCCATTCCTCCCTCCCCAGCCAGTTGCAAACAGTTTCGACAAGGCATTGCAATCAATCCATGGAGCACCAAGCTTTCGGTTCTCCGAAAAGTATAAAAAAGTCTCCCACTACTTCCCCTAATTTCTACCCTAACCCTCCCCTCTCACTACCGTAACCCTAACCCTCCTTCCTGGCAGCCTGACCCTCCTTCCTGGCAGCCTGACCCTAACCCTCCCTAACTTGCAGCCTGACCCTAACCCACCATCTCCCACAGCCTGACCCTAACCCTCCCTCCCCTGCAGCCTGACCCTAACCCTGCAGAAAGACTTTACTGACCTGTCCCCTTGGTCTGGCGAGCAGCGGCGGAGGTGTGGTGGAGTGATCTGTTTTTTTCCAAAAGTGTGGTGTGAGTATGCCAAACGACATACTTACCCATTTATAAAAAAAAAATCTAAAATTGTAAGCTTCATAAAAAGGGATATTCGAAAATTAACTTTCAAATATCCCTTTTTTTGGAAGCCACACTTTCTAACAGGAGATTGCAAACGTGTTTTCAGTTAACTCTGGTAAAAAAAGTCCTGTACTTTCAGATCTTTTGTGCAAAATGAATGAATGAATGAATGAAGTTGTAATGGAGTACTTCACATGGGCCAGCATTCCAAAAGACAACACGGACTTTGAAAAAGGACCCAGCAGAGGTCCGAAACACATAAGCCAGGCGGCGATTCCGGATCAGCACTCATTCCCAGGACCAGTGACAACGTTTGTGGACTTTTTTAAGATCAAGAGGGAGTCTCCAACCATCCTTCACTTTTCCATCTTCCTGGTATGAACTGTTGGTCCATTTTATTTAGTTTTTTATGTGTATATATATACTCTAATAAATTGTTATTTTTTCAATTTGTTTCCTTTCCTGCATATCCCCGAGAGGGGAAGAAAACTTCATAACCATCATTGTGTGGTGCCCCCCCCCCCCATTTTTATTATACTAAGGTCTCATAACTGACACTTCCCACTGAGGGACGTCTAAGCGCTTTGAGAGTACTCCCATACTGTTTATTTATCCAAAAGACAACCTAGTCTAGCACCCCATACATATAGTTCTGAGACCATAAAGAGGTGTGGTTCGCTGATTCACTAGGTAGAAGAACCTAGTGAATAAGTCAATGGTCACTGGCCTGTTTGGAATATTTTATCGAAAAAAAACAATAAATGAAATCAGGTGAGTTACTGGCATGACTCAAAACAGGCTAATCTTTGACCAGTATGCAGGGTATATACCTACAGCTCACCCACCCTTACCACTCTGTGTATACTATTGTTTATCTACACTACATGTCAGATTTCCAGAATCATGCAAAATAATGTGTGTGTATTGAATCATATTTATGAAAGTTAATTGCTGAATAATTGATTTGATCAAACTCACTGCTCTTAACAGAATTTGCTCAATATTTGTGTTTAGACTAAGGAGTCGTAAGGTGTAATCACGGTTTCATAGGCTTAACCAGACCTTGTGGTGACCTAGATCTAAGCATGTGCACCGAATGATAGGTCTTCTTAAAATGGTAAATAGAAAGTCCTTTTATCAGTAGATCAGTTTCACAAACCAAACAAGTAAAATATTTCAAAATTTAAAATGTTTTCAGGTTGAGAATGTTCTCTCTCATATCAAGCTACAGTTAAGAGAGTTCATGTCCAGTCAAAACACACTCTGTAGCTGTGGGGAAAAATTTTGCAGTAGGAAATGAAAACCTCCTATTATAATAATCTTATGTTAGTATTAACACTTTTGGAATGTACTGCTAAATTTTCTGATTTATTAATTGTTCCACCAACTAAATTAAACAACCACATGGTGGAGAAGAGCTGTTAACATGAAAGGATTTATATTCTTCTATGAGGATGCGTAAATATAGAAATAACTTTTTGTTATAGCTCCTGACAACTAAGGGACTTAGAAATAATTGACACTTAAAACAATCATTAGAAATTAATTTCTTGCATGTTAAGGCATAGGAGAAACAATTAAATACAAATGTTTTTTCTGAATTGAGATATATGAATGCCCATAATAACAAAGAAAGATTTAAGATATTACAGACACATAACATATGTATGTATTATCTGCACAGTTTTAATAAAATTGAAAATTAATAATAGTGAAATTCCTTATAAAACTTACACACTGTAAGAAACTGTTCAGTGTGAGATATTGTTGACATTTGCAAAACAAAATAGATGATGTAATACTGTAAGTGATTAAATGAGGGGAATTTACTTTAATATTGCAGACTAAAGCTGGCCATACACTAGACGTCTATCGGCCCGATTTCCCAATTATTGGGTGTTCGGGCAAATAATCGCTCTAGTGTATGGTACAGGTAAATTTTTGAAACGTCAAATAAACGCACCAGAAACGCTCTGGTGCGATTATTTGATCTTTCAGCAGGTTTGATTTTAACAATATTTTTTAAATGATATTTTATGGGAGCCAATCAGCAAGCTGAATGGCTCCCTATCCTTTTAATAGACGCTGCTGCTGCTGATCTATGTATAAAGCTGCTCTGACATGCTTAAAAGTATACCTTCAAAGCTGTCAGAGCAGCATAGTGCATAGATCTGCAACAGCGTCTATTGCAGGGAATAGTACAGAGAGGGACCAGCCGAACCCGCGCTGTGTCGTCACAGTGCCTGCGTCTGCCTGCTCCAGCACTAGCTCAATTTGTACCAGTTATTTCTTATCTAAGGGTAGTGCGGACCATATAGACATATATAGATATAGATAGAGAGAGAGAAACTGTAATGTATAATCACAGAACCAGCACTCACAATTAGAAAAATGCAAAAAGGTTTAATCGCCCATATGGTGGGTTAAGGCAGTATATTAGTACTAGACAAAAAAATCACAGAATGTCCATAATAATGAAACAAAAAGCGCAGCATGAGCAGACAATATCAGACCCATAGGAAAAATAGAGAGCCCAAAGTCAATGGTACAATGAAGCAATCATCCTAAGTGCAATTGGCATCAAACAGAGGGAATTCATGGGTCCCAAATATTAAGCTGAGAGGGGTGCCGACGGCCTCCTTTATCAAGGCCCACAAACAAAGCTGTAACAGGTCAAACATGTATACTGAGGGTCTGCAGATATATATATATATATATATATATATATATATATATATACATAGGAATATGGTTCAAAAAAATATAATTTTGGATACTGATTTTCAATTGTTTTCTGTGCGAGTACAGAAGGGGAATAGTTTTCATTGAACTATAAATGCATCAGCAGTGTTACTGTTTGGAGATTGTCCAGTTAAGTTTGTGAACAGGTGCACTGCAAAGTAAGACTGGGGTCTGCCTTAAAAGTTGGTGTATGCATACTGGGCTGGATCCAGACTTAAGTAAGTGCTTGAAATTAGTTACTCCTGGGCTAACTATGTTGATTGCAGGGGAGTCATATTTCATCTGTTGCAAACAGTATGAGAGTTGATGTTTCCTATCCCAAGTCTAAATAACAGTGTGATAGTAAAGCTGATCAGTATCTGTGTGCAGATAAAAATTCAATGATATATCTCTGCATGCAAAGAATACAATTACGGCATACAGTAGCTCCTTGAGGTCATACCATGAAACACAGAAGCCCTTGCAGGTCACATTATGACACACAGTAACCCAATCAAGTTACAGTATGACACACAGTAGCTTTCACAGGTCACATTATGACACACAACAGTTACAGGTCACATTATGACATAAAGAATGTCCTTTAGTTCCCATGACACACAGTTGCTCCCTCCAGGTCACTTTATGACAAACAGTAGCTCTTCCAGGTCACATTATGATACACAGGAGGCCCCTCCAGGTCCCATTATCACACACATTGTTAGTCCAGGTCACGTTATGACACACAGGAGCTCCCCTAAGTCACATTATGACACACCGGGTCTGATCCTGATTTGAAAGCAAATTCTGTATGTAGTCTCTGCAACAATACAAAATACTGCATGCAGGAGACAAGGGCACTACCCCTGCACTGCTATGTGCGAATGGTGGATCTATGTCCTGGACCCTACCTTTAGTATTAACATGCAAAGAATACAATTAACTTGACTCCCCCTGCAATCAACATAGTTTAGCCCAGGAGTAACTAATTTCAAGCACTTACTTAAGTCTGGATCCAGCCCAATGTCAATGCTAAAGTGCAAATCACCTGTATAGTACTATTCTCAGTGTTACGTGTCGGCTTCTGGGGCACGGAGTCTGTGCTTTCAAGGGATGTTCACCAGAGCCCCTGATGGTGGGGATGGAGTTTGCTGCGCCTCAATAACAGGTCATGCCCCGTTGAACCAGACTCGTATAGAAAGGATAACCGACAAGAAGGCAGCAAGATACAGTCAGAGTTGCTCAAGGTAAGTACACCGGTAAACTCAGACGGGTGAGCTACAATAAAGAATAAGTGCAAGGACTGACCCGCTAGAGAGGCCGTGCAGGTAGTGATACTGCAACCACACACATACTGGAGATAGGTGGACTGATCTGCAACAGTGGTAATACAGGTAAGTGATACTGCGACCACATACCCACTGGAGATAGGTGGACTGATCTGCAGCAGTGGATATACAGGTAAGTGATACTGCAACCACACACACTGGAGATAGGTGGGACCACACACACTGGAGATAGGTGGACTGATCTGCAACAGTGGTAACACAGGTAAGTGATACTGGAATACTGGAGGATAAGTGCAGGTGGAATAACACTGGAGGTTCAGGCTGACAGGTAAGACACTGAAACCACAAAAAGACTGACAGGGGAATCACTCACACACAATATACTGAGAGGCAAGATGAGGCAGGCAAGGCAGGGAAATAGACTAACAGCGGGAAGGAGACCACAAGGAGAAGCAAATAACACACACAGCAAATTGCAGGAACTCTTCAGAAATCAGCTGGCAAGACAGACCCAGGGGACGACTAAAACCGGCACAGAACAGCGGGGAAGAGAAAACTATAAAGCCAGCTGCCGCCAATCAGAGCGGCAGCTGAACGCGCGCACTGCAGAGATTGGCTGGCGTCCAGATCACTAGACAACGATCTGGACGCTCAGCCGAAGGACACAACAGCTGGAGGACGCCTAGCGGTGACATCACTGTAAACAAGGACGCGCTTCACATGCCGCTACGAGACAGGCTCCACGTAACAGTACCCCCCCTTTATGAAAACCTCTAACAGCAGGTTTCTCAGGAAAATCTCTATGAAACTTGGTAAGTCGTTCCCTAGCATGCAAGTTCTCAGCTGGGACCTATTCCCTTTCTTCAGAACTGTAACCTTGCCAGTGGACCAAATACAACACTTTGCCTCTACTCATTTTGGAGCCTAAAATGGCCTGGACAATAAACTCCTCCTGACCATCAACCAGGAGAGCTTTGGGTTTAGAATTAACCGTGGGTAAAAATTTTTTAGATGTTCTGACTGGTTTGAGTAGGTAAACGTGAAAGGTATTAAGAATATGCATATTCACAGGTAATTTCAAGCGAAAGGCTACAGGGTTGATCTTACGAGTGATTAGGAATGGCCCAATGAAACGGTGTCCGAGTTTACAAGAGGCTTTTTCGAATGCGAATGTTTTTATTCGAGAGCCAGACTCTATCCTATTTTTAATCTCCAAAAGGACCGGTGCTTGTTGACCCTGGTCTTACAAACAAACGCTGCTTTGCAAAGGGCTGAATGCGCTTTATGCCGTACTGCCTGAATTCGCTTAGTGAATCCCTTAAGACCCGGGTCCAAGCCATGATCAGAACGAGGAGGACACAGGGAACTGACACGAGGGTGATGACCAAGAACACAAAAAAGGGGAGGTCTTGGAAGAGGAATGAGTAGCATTATTGTAAACGAACTCCGCCCAGGGAATATTCGTGGCCCAATCCCTCTGGGAAGTGGAAGAGAAGCACCGCAAATATTGCTCTAAGGCCTGATTAACTCTCTCGGTTTGACCATTAGATTGAGGGTGGTAGGTGGAAGAAAGACTGATATTGATATGTGCCAATTTGCAAAACGCTCTCCAAAATTTTGCCACAAATTGAACTCCCCGATCAGAAACAATGTCCAGGGTTAGCCCATATAACCTGAATACATGTGAAATAAACAATTCAGCTAAAGTTTTAGGGATTAGGGAGACCCTGTAATGGGACAAAATGGGCCATCTTGCTAAATCTATCCACAGTAACCCAAATGGTGGTAAACCCTTGAGAATTGAGTAAATCTGTAATAAAGTCCATGGACAAATGGGTCCATGGACATTTAGGGATAGATAATGGGAGAAGAGGACCCAGCTGTGGCTGTCTGGAGGTTTTATTCTGCGCGCAGATGGAGCTAGCCCCGACAAAATCCTTAACGTCATTCAACATCGCTGGCCACCAGACAGTTCTGACTAACAACTGAAAAGTCTTCTAAATGCCCAGATGACCCGCAGGTTTGGAAGCATGTAATTCACCAAGGACTGCTTTTCTAAGAGTTACTGGTACAAAAAGCCGATCCCGAGGAACCTGTCTAGGTGCCAGATATTGTAGCTGCTGAATCTGGGAGTGCAAGTCTTGTGTGAGGCCAGAAAGAAAAGCCGAAGGAGTGATGATGGGCAGCGGACAGGAGTTAAAGACCCCTTCAGATACAAAGGACTGGGAGAGAGCGTCAACTCGGCGATTGAGGGAACCCGGCCGAAAAGTAATAGTGAAGGAGAATCGGGTAAAGAATAAAGCCTAGCAGGGTTGACGAGGGTTGAGTCTTTTGGTACTTTGGATAAGTGCCAAATTCTTGTGGTCAGTTAATACAGAGATGTTATGACGAGCTTCCTCTAGCCAATGTCTCCACTCTTCGAAGGCAAGTTTAATGGCCAACAATTCACGATTACCAATATCGTAATTGTTTTCCGCGGATGAAAATTTCTTCGACATGTATGCACATGAGTGGAGTTTAAGATCGACAGTATCCCACTGAGACAAAACAGCACCTGCCCCAATGTTAGAGGCATCTACTTCCACAACAAATGGACGGTCAGTGTCTGGATGATGGAGAATGGGGACGGTTGTAAAAGTGACCTTTAGATCTTAAAACGCCTTGAGCGCAGACGGAGACCAGTTAGCCAGATCTGCACCTGTCTAGGTCGGAGATGGGGTCGACCAAAGAGGAAAAAACTTGGGCAAAACTTCTGTAGTAATTAGCAAATCCTAAAAAACATTGGATGGCTTGGAGGTTCCTGGGTTGGGCCCATTCCAGGATAGCTTTGAGCTTAGCTGGATCCATTGAAAAGCCTTGTGGCATGATAATGTATCCCAGAAAAAGTACACTGATTACCTCAAAAAGAAATTTTTCCGGTTTAGCGTACAGTTTACTTTCACGAAGACGTGACAGAACCAACTGAACATGAGTGCGATGCTCCTGCAGAGACCGAGAAAAGATTAAGATATCATCCAAGTATACAATAACAAAGCATCCCAGAAATTCTCTAAATGCGTCATTTATCAGGTCCTGAAACACAACAGGCGCATTACATAGGCCAAAGGGCATCACCAAATACTCATAATGACCATTTTGTGTATTAAAGGCAGTTTTCCATTAATCACCCTCTTTTATTCTGATTAAATTGTATGCTCCTCGTAAATCAATTTTAGAGTAAATGGTGGCATCTTTCAGTTTATCAAATAAGTCGGAAATAAGAGGAAGTTTAATGGCAAAAAATGCAAAATCATGCACTTAGGACATAAAAACCCAAAGGCTCAATATTTCCTTAATGGCATTACATTAGAATCTACCGAGGAGGAAAGGGATCTAGGAGTCATTATTTCCAGTGACTTAAAGGTAGCC
>WWET01000674.1:396701-415249 GCA_011038615.1 Limnodynastes dumerilii | reverse complement strand
CCCCCGCGCATTTCTATGCAAAGCCTATTCATTTTTCCATGAGAGTTCCGTGCGGAATTTCCCCAGGTCCGATTCACAAGTCCGTCCGCTAGTCACTTCTGCGCGTATAGTCTACGTTGACTGCGTATAGAAAGTTACTACGCATGCTCAGTTTAAACATACTTAAAAATACGCACGGAAATCGGAGAAAATGCGGTTCTCTGAATACGGCCCTGTAACTGTACTTAACTGTCATTTACTACCAGAAGCCGTGTATAAAATGTCCAGCTCGGCCCTTTGGACAGCGGAGTGTTCTCATTAAAGCTGATGTGGGGAGACTTACCGCATGTGCCCACCATCTGTTTTTGTCAGTATTTTAAAATGTTATTTCTGTATGGACCTTTGTAATGCATCTTTGTGAATAAACTTCTTTTGAGATTTGGAACCACATCAATCGTATGGGACATCCACTTATTTACGTTTAATATATTTTTAAAATGTCATTGATGATGATCTCTGTGAAAACAAGCTTCAGATCTTACAGAAACAATGACTATAAATTCCTTTGATGAAAACACTTCTATGAGTCACAGTGCTAGGCTGTTATATGTACATGCGTAACTTGTCTTACTTGTGTGCTGAACTGGAGCTGCTGTTGTGTTGGCATATAGATTTCTATTGCATTCTATGTATGCTGTATTCCTATATACAGTATTTATGTTCCATTCTGTATGACCCCCGAGAATTAAGATTAGGTTCACCTACCTTACAACATATATGAAGGGTATGTATAAAAATAAATGTATTGAAAACATTCATGTTATCAAGTATGTGGTACAATATAATTGATAATAACTGCTGTTTCATGGAGTTTCCCTTTGTATATTTACTGTGGGGTGTGATGATTCCGATGGAATGAATGCGGACAGTTAACACATCAGCACTAAAATGCTGACAATGTTAACTGATTATTGTGGTCACTGTAACACCTGTCTAATAGAATACTGTAATACCAACATGTACTTTGTTCAACATTACAATAGTTCTGATCCTAATTCCTAACCCTAACCCTGACCACTAAAAGGGACGGGTACAATGGGTACCAGGGATAGTAGATGTCGGCAATCTTAACAGTCACCATACCATATTAAAAACTTTCGCCATTGTAGCTATATAGACATTAAAGTTTCAGAACTTGAAATCCTGTCGGAAATGATACAGCTGATATTTTGGTGTTGGTTGTATCACTGTCAACTGTTACTCACTGAGCTCAGTCTAAAAATGGACTATGCTGGTCCAGAGGCACAAAGTCTAACCGCAAGTCAGGTGTTCACCAGAGCTCCTGATGGTGGGAATGGAATTTGCTGCACGTCAATAACAGGTCGTGCCCCGTTGAACCAGACTCGTATAGAAAGGATAACCGACAAGAAGGCAGCAAGATACAGTCAGAGTTGCCCAAGGTAAGTACACCAGTAAACTCAGATGGGTGAGCTACAATAAAGAATAAGTGCAAGGACTGACCCGCTAGAGACGCCGTGCAGGTAGTGATACTGCGACCACACACGCTGGAGATAGGTGGACAGATCTGCAACAGTGGTAATACAGGTAAGTGATACTGTGACCACACACCACTAGATATAGGTGGAATGATCTGCAATAGTAGTTATACAGGTAAGTGATACTGTGACCACACACACACTGGAGATAGGTGGACTGATCTGCAACAGTGTTAATACAGGTAAGTGATACTGCGACCACAAACACACTGGAGATAGGTGGACTGATCTGCAACAGTGGTATACAGGTAAGTGATACTGCGACCACACACGCTGGAGATAGGTGGAATGATCTGCAATAGTGGTTATACAGGTAAGTGATTCTGTGACAACACACACACACTGGAGATAGGTGGACTTATCTGCAACAGTGGTTATACAGGTAAGTGATACTGCGACCACACACACACTGGAGATAGGTGGACTGATCTGCAACAGTGGTAACACAGGTAAGTGATACTGGAATACTGGAGGATAAGTGCAGGTGGAATAACACTGGAGGTTCAGGCTGACAGGTAAGACACTGAAACCACAAAAAGATTGACAGGGGGATCACTCACACACAATATACTGAGAGGCAAGAGGAGGCAGGCAAGGCAGGGAAATAGACTAACAGCGGGAAGGAGACCACGAGGAGAAGAAAACAACACACACAGCAAATCGCAGGAACTCTTCAGAAATCAGCTGGCAAGACAGACCCAGGGGACGACTATAACCGCCACAGAACAGCGGGGAAAAGAAAACAATAAAGCCAGTTGCCGCCAATCAGAGCGGCAGCCGAACACGCGCACTGCAGAGATTGGCTGGTGTCCAGATCACTAGGCAACGATCTGGACGCTCAGCCGAAGGACGTAACAGCCGAGGATGCCTAGCGGTGACGTTACTGTAAACAAGGACGCGCTTCACATGCCGCTACGAGACAGGCGGCACGTAACACTCATTATATATACACACCTAAGGATAGAGTATAGTAGTTGTATTTAAAAACTTATCCAGATTCAACCTAATAATAGGAGGTGATAAATACTGAAATCTACGTTCTCTTAAAACCCAACAATTTTACTAAAGATCTTACCTATGCCCGGTAGTAGTGGGGTTTAGTCTCAAATCACCACTTGGATGGCCAGTCCCGTGGATAGGTGGAGTAAACACCAATCTTTCTCATAGATGTCCCACAAAACAGGTGGTAATACTCTCAATTATGGAGTCCTTATCTGCTTTTCACTGGGCTGCAAATATTAATAATTACTGGATCCAAGGAAGTGTGATCCAATACTGCAATTGATTTGAATAGCACAATGTGCCAGATCCAGAACTACGCATTTCCACGAATTTACGTGTGGCGGAGACGTAAAATCGCAGATTTGAATGCACTGCGCATGCGCACCATAGAAAATACGCACTTTCACGTAGCGTATTTTAGAATGTATGGGTGATTCACATATGTCTCATGTAAATACTTACGTGTGGGCATGACAAATTTACGTTAGTCTACAATACGTGCGTTTTACGTGAAGTAGGAGGGGGGTGGTATTTAAAGTGTACAGTATGGGCGTGCTAAGCTGCGTACGTTCGCGTAGTCAGTACGTCCGTTAGCGGACGTATGCTGTTACGTTAGGAAAAGTTAAGGTAGGGTTTGGGTCGCGTAATTTGACAAAATACGTCCGTGCAAGGGGTGTGCCGTGGGGAGTGTAGTGAACTTACGTGTACGAAAATACGCACCGCGAATATACGTACGTACACACGTAGTTCTGGATCTACCCCAATATCTGTAACACAGATATGTGTGAACCACTTACGTGTTTCGTCTGGACACTCCAAACTTTTCAAAGCAATGGTTCAGGCTTCTACAGATCCATCTATATAAGGTGTGTTCACAGGTGTTCTCAGTGCAACCACTTTATGAAACCTTTTCTGGTTCTCATACACGATTTGGTTCTAACTTATTTAAACACAATTTCCATAATATAATCTTTAAAAAAAACTGGTGACTTTTTCAAAATGACTTTATAATATAGATTAACAAACTAACTCTGATGCCAATTCCAAACACTCTGTTGTGCAAAGACCACAGAACTAGGAAATAACTTTATTTATCCAACAATCTCTAAAAAGTTTGTATTAGGACTATTTATATACACTACTAACTCCTTATATATTGCCAATTAATTCATTTTCCAGGGATTGACAATTATACAAAAATTTGTCATTTTTAGAACATCCAAATAAATGCACCAGAAACGCTCTGGTATGATTATTTAGTATTTTAAACATGTTTGATTTAGAGACAGGGATCAGCCAAAGCCACCCCTCAAGTATACTTCAAAGGTGTCAGTGCAGAATTGCAGCAGTATGTATATTTTAGCTTGGCTCTGTCCTCCTTTTCTGCTAGGATTATTGCTACCAACAGGATGAATAATCGTCCCAGTGTATGACCAGCTTAAGTTCTACATGCTGGATCCAAGTTTCCTGCTTTTGTATAAAGGCATAAGCTGCATGATTGTTTGACCTTTACACAGAGACGTGCCGCAACCTTTTTCAACAGTTTATATTTTTATTAGTGATCTTATAATTTGGTCACTAAAAGATGCTAAAATGATAAGATACAGATACAATACAGTTCTGATAGACAGACTGAGGTAGAGACAGAGATAAGACAGAGGGAATGGCAGGACCAGATGATGGAGGGCCCTGCTCATGAGAGCTTACAATCTAACTGCATGGGGGCAGCAACACAGGAGACACAGAATGGAGAAATAGGGGAGAGGGGAAAAGGAAGGGTGATAGTCATATGTAAAATGATGGGAGAGAAATTGGGAGAAATGAGGGAGAGGGCAAGAGTGTGGAAGCGGGACCAGGGGAAAAGATAGGTGGTTTGCCACGTGGGATAGGAAACATCACCTCTCAACTCTAATACTGTTTGAAGCAGATGAAATATGACTCCTCTGCAATCAACATGGTTTAGCCCAGGAGTAACTAATTTCAAGCACTTACTTAATTCTGGATCCAGCTCATAATCTTTAAAAAAAACTGGTGACTTTTTAAAGTCATGACTTTATAATATAGATTAACAAACTAACTCTGATGTCAATTCCAAACATTCTATTGTGCAAAGACCACAGAACTAGGAAATAACTTTATCCAACAATCTCTAAAAAGTTTGTATTAGGTCTATTTATATACACTACTAACTCCTTATATATTGCCAATTAATTTATTTTCCAGAGATTGACAATTATACAAAAATTTGTCATTTTTAGAACATCCAAATAAATGCACCAGAAATGCTCTGGTATGATTATTTAGTATTTTAAACATGTTTGATTTAGAGACAGGGATCAGCCAAAGCCACCCCTCAAGTATACTTCAAAGGTGTCAGTGCAGAATTGCAGCAGTATGTATATTTTAGCTTGGCTCTGTCCTCCTTTTCTGCTAGGATTATTGCTACCAACAGGATGAATAATCGTACCAGAGTATGACCAGCTTAAGTTCTACATGCTGGATCCAAGTTTCCTGCTTTTGTATAAAGGCATAAGCTGCATGATTGTTTGACCTTTACACAGAGACGTGCCGCAACCTTTTTCAACAGTTTATATTTTTATTAGTGATCTTATAATTTGGTCACTAAAAGATGCTAAAATGATAAGATACAGATACAATACAGTTCTGATAGACAGACTGAGGTAGAGACAGAGATAAGACAGAGGGAATGGCAGGACCAGATGATGGAGGGCCCTGCTCATGAGAGCTTACAATCTAACTGCATGGGGGCAGCAACACAGGAGACACAGAATGGAGAAATAGGGGAGAGGGGAAAAGGAAGGGTGATAGTCATATGTAAAATGATGGGAGAGAAATTGGGAGAAATGAGGGAGAGGGCAAGAGTGTGGAAGCGGGACCAGGGGAAAAGATAGGTGGTTTGCCCATAGCAACTAATCAGAATCCACATGGACTGATTTCCAGATTGTTAAATGAAGAGGAAAGCAGGGTAGAGACTAGCGCTGCCCTTGGTGTTGTGTTGTTGATTAAACTAATCGGGACATAAAAAATACATCACAATTGTGTTAAGCATTAGACCTTTATTTTTATACAATATAATAGTTTGTTAATTAAAGAGATTCATACTTTAAGATCATGAACAAGTGCTGTGGAGACCTTCATCTTTAGCTCTTCCCCACCAGAGTATTCCTCCCTTCCCCTTCCTCCCTTCACATTCCCCTCCTCTAAGGTGCCAAAATCCAGCTGAACCTTTGAACAGGACCACATCTGCCATACCAACCTCAGTCCCAGCAGCAGGGAATCCAGAGTGGGAACCCCTTCTACCAACCCAACTGATTCAGACACTACCATTTCTAACAGCAGACGACTACTTTCAGTGACAGCCATCGGATCAGCCATCAGCTGTTCACCACCAGGTTCTCAAGACATCAGCCACCAACTTCCCCACACATCTGTTGGCATCACCCAAAGATCTATATAAGCCAGCTGTTCCAGTCGCAAGGCACTCCACGTAACAGCTGCCTCGCATCCTATTCCACCCCTCCATAATCACTGCAGACCTCACCCGGACTGCCATCTATCCAGGGGACAGGAGTCCCCCCACCAGGGAAAATCCAGGACCCCAGACATTTATGCCCCTTACTGTGCACACTAATCAGCTGTTGTCGGAGAAAGAAACCACGATAAGCCAATGCACATCATCTGTCTTGTGAGTGCGTTATTTATTATTTTCTTTTTGCACCTACATTATTTCACTACCCCCCTCCCTCATCTTTCTGCCTGGCTGCTCCTATCTCCACCACCACGTTGTGCCTGTTTTTCAAGCAACATCAGTTGTTATCTACTCATCTACTAGAAAGTTGTCATTATTTCATTATTTATCTCCTGAAAACTTGTCCGCCTAACATTTGGAACTTAACTGTTTGGACCTCCAGCGATAACTTAAATATAATCTAATTTCTCCATACCTAGGCAGTACCCATCCACAGACTCCCCCTTTGCCCTCTTTTCCTTCTATAGTTTATGGGGTCACCCTCCAAATTCAATAACCACCAACCTATCTTATTTGTAGCCATATATACGCAACCTAACGCCCTATATTAACAACACAACATCAAGGGCACTGCTTTCCTCTCGTTAATCATTTGTTACTATGGACCGGATTCTCAGTCCCAAATTTTTCATCTTACGAGTAGTAACTCTTTTACGCTATCTACGTAACATTTTGTTACATAGATTGCGTACACGCGTTCTTTAAATGCGTATTAGCTCTACACATAAAAGTACGCTCATAATATGAAAAATTCGGGACTGAGAATCCGGTCCTATGTTACAAAGTGCAGTTGGGGCACTTTTAAGCAGGTATAACAGCACCTACACATCCAACACTTAGCCTTATCAGAGCGCCATTCCCAGTCAGCATTTCCAGATTGGCACGGAATTCACTTCCACGTGTACGAGTGCAGTGATCTACATGTGGAAGTGTGGATATCAAATTTCATACGCTAGCCTCCGTTAATGTCCAGAACATGCCCGTGCCTCTGGATCCGGCCCAGCATGTTTAATTTAGAGTGGGAATCATGGATATTTATAACTGTTATTTTGAGTGCTCATATGCACAACTTCATCTGCATGTAACTAATACTTAAGGGCCTTGTACTGATCCAGAATTCCAGTGTTGCTGAGCTCGGAACTCCATCAGCATCAGCATTGGAGCTATTTCAGTGAATCGCCATGCAATCCTAAAGTCTGTGCGTGCGAGGGGGGACCACTCCCATTGCAAGTACAGACTTCTGAACACAGAATCCTACCTTAAACTGTTCCACGGAATATGGGGCTGGTGCATAACTGGAAATCATATGTAAAGGTTTAACCAAGCCCTTACTGTACGATTTAAGTTCGCTCCCACCCTGCTATGCATACATGCTGTACAAATGGCGGGTCATTTCGCACTGCTGTCTGGATCCTCTCCCCTGTCCTTTATATCATTCCTTAAAAGGATGGATCATATCTCTTGATGCCTTTTTTAGGTACATGCATTTATAATACACACATGTTATATTCCTTGCCAATTACATTCAGTTTTGGACAAAAGGACTGAATAGAAATTGGGCAGTACAATAATAGTGGCAGCTGAAGGCAAAAAAGGATAAAACTGATCTGGCAGCATAGAAATAACAATATGTTTTGAGACTCTATAACATGGTCATTAATGGTGTCTGGAATATTGTAAAAAAAAAAAATCTCAAATAATTTTCTAATGACTCGATGCCATAATGTTCTAGAATTTTATCGTACTAAATAAAAACCTCTGTTTTATAACGTGGCAGAGTCTGTGGGAGCTTCTTAGTGTTTTTTTTTTATTTTTACTAGAACAAACTCATCTTTCTCAGAAAAAATGAATTGCTTTGTTTATTATGGTTTCATTCTGAGAATGGATTGTGGTAAGTCACTAACATGACTATTGGTCTGCTTACAGAAAAATAAACCACTTGTTATTACTTTTTCCTCACTGTTAATGCCTCGTACCACTGATAGTACGTTTCATTTTTATTGACAATACTTGCTATTTATGTGAATGACAATCAAGCAATATTAATATAAGCAACATTCTGCATAAATACCTGCTTACTACAATGATTACATCCAAGTAAATGCAAAGGAATTATGACACGGACACATGTTTCTTCCTACAATCCCCATTGGGGCACTGACCCTGATTTACATATAGACCAGGGTCAAGTATAGCGACATTCACATTGATCAGCAAGTCATGTCAATGTGTGAATAATTCTGTGCTTTGTGTAATAGTTTTTACAGCAGTTTTCTCCCAACATTGGGCCAGATCCTGAGTTAAGTACGAGAGTGTTTTTACACTTGCTGCATGTGTAATTTCAACTATTTGTATGTACTGTGCATGCGCACGGCAGATGTTAGGCATCATAACTCTGATCGTACATACCTTCCTCATAACTACGTATAAAGGGGGCGTGTCATCCCTACGAAAGCTGGAAATATGCACTGTAGGTGGAGGAAGGTATTTAAATTGTACAGTATGGGCCGGGTTAGGCCGTTACGTGCATCAATCCATTATGTACAACCGTGCTTACGCAAAGAAAAGTTAAGGTAGGGTTTGGTACTCGTAAATCAAGTAAATTACGTGTGTCCAATGGGAGTGCATAATACTTACAATTGCGTAAATACGATACTAGATTGTACTTAAAGTGAACTTAAGTCTGGATATGGCCCATTGACTGTTAGGTTAAAAACACACCTAAGCCTGGAGGCAGAAGGTCTGATTCACATTTAGGAGGGAGTTAGCCCCACAACCCGCCCCCATTTAAGGAGCCTAATGGCACTTAAGCGTTCCATAGGCTACCTTATCTTTCAGTGCGTATTTTCCTTCTTAAGAAGGATCTTATGTTCATTTTTCTTCTTGAGAAGGAAAATATGCACAGTGTTTCCCTTACCCCTCAGGCTAATTTAAATACCTGCCCCGACCCACTCTTCTTATTTTTGCCCGTAGTGGCACTAACACACCTCCTTTAGTTTAAAGCTCTACATGCATGCGGTTTTTAAAGACTACATGTAGTGAATCTATGTACCTAAGTGGTACATAGCGTAGATAACCTACCACGCATGCTTATTAGGTTATTTCTTAAAAATCTTTGGCTTCTTAGGTGTGAATCAGGCCCAGAGGGTCTTAGCCAGACCTGAACATATCTCATGCATTATTTTGCACTGTGCATGCCCAGAAATAATGCACACACAAACCCAAACACTACTTTAAATCAGTTCCAAAGAATTTTATAAAAAATGATTTGGCAATTATTTTAATTTGTCTTATATTGAATAAAAATATTTATTGTTTTACTTATGAAAAGTGTATATTGCCTAATATTCCTGTGTGGATGGAGACTTGAACAAGTGGACCGACCAAACTTTGATGTGCTTTTGAACAAGAAGTTAGGAAGGTGATCCTAATAATTTGGCAGCACAGTGTCTCAGAGGGTAGTACTTATATCTCACAGCGCTGAGGTCATGAGCTTCCTCCCACATGCCAAAAATATTCTGGTAGGTTAATTGGCTGATGATTAAATTAACGCTTATGTATGTATGTGTTAGGGACCTTAGTATGTAGCTCCAATTGGGCAGGGACTAATAATAAATGTTCTCTGTAAAGTGCTATATAATCTGATAGTGCTATATAAAAACTTGTCAATAAAAAATATCGTCTTGATTATACAGCATACTATACTATAGTCTTAGCTATTTATGTTTTTCTGAGATTTAAGTCAAACAGTAACCTATTCGAATTTGTTAATAAAGCATCTCCAAAAAACAGCATTTTCTGAACACTTGGATAAAGCAACAGACTGAATGTTTGGGACAGCACTGACACTTAAGGTCCCCTCCCTGTTGATTGATTTGTACATTTCAAGACTGAAAATTTGTATAGAACTTAAATTGCTTTTAAAGAACATTATTGTATGATTTTTTTCCAGACCAGATCTGAGTTTTGTGTATAAATGTAAAGAACCAGTTTTATTTTCTGAAAGAAGTATTGCCAGCATTAGAATTCAAGCTAGAATAGTGTGGGTACAGCACCATCATAACTGATACTTTTATTGTGACAATTTCTAATAGGTGCAAAACAGGGGAAAAGGTGTTACCCTACATTTAATATAAGCTACAAACAAAAAATTTATATAGTGAGTGTATACAGATTTTATAGATCATTGTGTCAGATACTGCACAATCATTGTTTTCTATATTCATTCATGTGTTTTTGATTCAAGTCATGAAGAGGAGTACAGAATATGTACTTTGGAACTATATAAAAGAAAGACCCAAATAAAAAAGAAAAGAACAGAGACACTTATGATTTGTTGTATTTTTTATTTTACTTTTTTCAGTTTTTATTATTGAACCTCATCATTCTGAACTTATTCTTAGGACTGCACAAGGATAAATATATTTTAATATATTTTTCTACTTTATTAGAATTTTTTCATATTTTTTTTGTTTCATTTATTTTTTATAGTCATCGATCTTTTTTATTTCATTTTTTTAGTTTCATTTTTTATTCCATTTTATTTTTTCATCTCACTATGTGCAGATAGGGACTTATTTAAATATAATTTCAGAAGGATCTCTCTTTTGAGACAAGTGAAGTGCCTTTTTATAGTTGTCCTGTCAGCAACATATTCCTGGCGCAGGTTATTCTTTTCTATTCATTGGCTTGTGAGCATATGCAATCTACCTAAGAGCTAATCTGCACTTTGGCAAAACCATGTTAAAGTGCAAGGGAAGACAATTTAACATGTGTAAACACAATGGGCTCGGCGTAGATGTTGCCCGGCGTAGTTAGGGAAGCCCGTTCCTTAGGATCAGGCATCCCTAACTGTTGTGTAGTTACGGCGAGGGGTCGTTCCTCACCGTAACTACGCAACAGTTATGGAAGGAAGGCGGGGGAGGTAAGTAAATGAAAAGCGTAGTTCTGGATCTACCCCATGATTCTTAGCTGCAAATGGGACTGAGGTTGTTTCCGGGAATGCCCATGTGTGGTAACCCATAGCGACTAATTAGAATTTCCTCCGAGAGATCCAGTTGCCGCGGGTTACGGTGCATTTGCACATCGTTGTAGTTTACTAGTGCATCATGGCAGTTTTTATTTCACAAAAGCTTGAGGATAATGGTTTACAATATGAAATTTCACAATATACTGAACCCTAAACGTGGGTCAGATATTTGTCATTTGTCTGTATATTGTAACTAGTTATACTATAGAATATAATAATGTGTAGGCGTGTTTAAAACAGGGTTGCCGACTTTTTAGAGCTTCCCTCCGGAAGTTCCCAGAGGGTAAGCCATTTATTTATTCAAGGGGCGGCACTAAATTACGCGATTTATGCAAATCACGTCATTAAGCCCCGTCCCCTGTCAATCATTCCTGTATTTTCTAGCTTTCAGGGGATGGACTGGGCTTGATGATGTCAAGCCCCGCACATCCCTAGTAACGCTAGGCACGCGCCGGCCCTCAATTCACTGGCGGGAGATTTGCTGGCTCTCCCGGGATACCGGGAGTACTGCCCGAATTTCGAGAGTCTCCCGGACATTCCGGGAGAGTCGGCAACCCTGAGCTACACTGCGCTGCTGTCCGTAAGTATGGTCTGGTAAGAATCAGGCCCAATGAGTTGAGTGGTGATTGTAGTTGCTTTATAAATGTAATCTTCAAAATAAAGCTATTTAGTAGTTGTGTGTAATAAGCAAATTACATAGTATTTCTCTGGATGCAAAAAATAAATTAATTTGCACCCCTCACATTGTCTAGGTGCAGATTAGTAACTATCTATGCAGTTACCAGTAACGACTGATTAGCCCCAGAAACTGTAAATCAATTATTATGCTATTTGGATGTGATGTAAACATTAAAATACAATGCTTTCTAGCCTGGCACCAGAAATTACTCACGTTTTTAATTCAAGTATGTATACATCTGAGATAGATACAGGCTGTTTGGCTTGATGGCCTTTGCAGGCATTAAATATTGAATTTGTTTCCAAAATTTAGACTTCAGAGAGCGAGACTTATCTCCTTCCCACCTAACTCTATTTCTCTTCTTAACAAGTTGTAAAGATTCTGGTAACACATTTAGTTCACTCAAAGGTGTGAATTCAATCAAGATAACTTTGATCTTCCGCTCCACCATTGCTTTGTATAACCCACTTTCAAGTTCATATATTGTTTTGTTTGAAATGTATTTTCTGCTCAAGACAATTATCAATCTTCTGCTCTTTTCAAGGAGAGAGTGCACATCATCCACTATGGCTGAAAAATAGAAATTAGAAATGTTATAGTCACATATAGTTATAGTTGCCGCGTATAGAACACGTTGATATGTACAGTACTGTAGTGTATATGACATCAAATCTGTGGTGCAATCAGTAGTAATTTAAAGTGAAAATATATGAAAGTCTTTGATTAGCAGAATGGGCAAATTCAAAACAGATACACTGTAGCCAACTGGTCTTCTCCAATGCTGGAACAGCATATGTGTGCATGTACAGAGTGGCCCGGTGCTGGAAGGAGGAAGGCATGAGTTGTTACCCCATCAGGAGTAATGCCAAGGCCCCTTCTACAGTGTGAATTTGTCCATAATCAAAACAGAAGAAAAAGGCAAATGGAGAACAATGTTATCGGACACAATGAGCTGCCCACCTATTTAACATTAGAGTGACAGTACGTAGCTTGCATTTTTTGGGGCCATAATTTTTGTGCACGTTCTATACTTGCATTAACATGCTATCTTGTGTCTTTTATATTTTATATTATTATTCTTATTATCTACTGTATATTCCTATTCCTATTTTAATAATATGGCATAGAACAATGCATCTCTAAATAAAGGTTGTGTATTTCATTATCATTCATGACCATTTTCATGGTTACTATTATATATTTGAATAAAATCCCTGCTATGGACATTATTTAATGATGTGGGTTTCTGCCTCTTGATACATTTAATTTTATAATGTTTGTCTAAATAAAAAGTATTTTGCTTAAAATGTACCTAGCTGATATAAAATAGTTAGTAATATAAAATAATGATGAATGCACCATCACTGTAAGCTTAAAGAACATGGACAAATAAATAATTAAAATAATGCTTGGGGAACTAAAAGATTTAACACCTGAAAATATGGATCAACCAATCTAATCGATGTTTAGAGATCACCTTGGGCTGGATCCAGACTTAAGTAAGCGGTTGAAATGAGTTACTCCTGGGCTAAACCATGTTGATTGCAGGGGAGTCATATTTCATCTGTTGCAAACAGTATTAGAGATGAGAGGTGATGTTTCCTATCCCAAGTCTAAATAACAGTGTGATAGTAAAGCTGGTCAGTATCTGTGTGCAGTAAGCAATTCAAAGATATATACCTGCATGCAAAGAATACAATTAACTTGACTCCCCCTGCAATCAACATGGTTTAACCCAGGAGTAACTAATTTCAAGCACTTACTTAAGTCTGGATCCAGCCCCTTATGAGGAGTGTGGGTCCCCTGTTTGCTCCCAGCCAGTTCCATACTGAATACAGTGCTCCAAAAGGTAAGTAAATACTATCGCCAACCCTCTCCCTAATCCTTACCCTAGCCCTTAGTCTCCCCCCCACAGCCTAACTCTAGGTCTAACCCCCGCAGTCTAACCCTAAGTTTCCCCCTTCTGCAGCCTAACCCTAAGTCACCCCCCTTGCAGCCTAACCCTAATGTTAGGAATCTGTGGCAGTGGCGGTGATTACTTTCACTCGCCTCCTCTTCCTTCCTGGTGTCCTGTCGCTTTGCTAGGCAGCGTCTTCCCCAAGTGTGTCCTTGCTGGGCTTTTCTCTAATGGGGCTGATCTGGTTCCTGGCCTCCCATTGGTGCTGGTTCCCTATTTACTCCTGCTCTGCCCTTCCTTTGGCGCGGGTTATAGCGTGCAATGCCATTGCTAGTTCTGCTGTTTGGATTCTCCTTACAATTCTGCTGACTGTTGATTCTGACATCTTGTTCCTGCTCCCAGCTGTTCTCCCTCCTAGAGCCCTTCCTGTGTCCTCCAGATAGTGTATCCCCAGTCTGTTTTTGTCTGTCATCTTAGTCTCTGACCTTACTGGAAGAGTATAGTGCTTCTCCATCTGCACATTGTATTGTTGCACACAGTGCTTCTCCACCTGAACATTGTATTGTTGCACATAGTGCTTCTTCCTCTGCACATTGTATTGTTGCACATAGTGCTACTCCATCTACACATTATATTGTTGCACATAGTGCTTCTCCATATGCACATTATATTGTTGCACATAGTGCTTCTCCATCTGCACATTGTATAACTGCATAGTGCTACTCCATCTGCACATTATCGTTTTGCACATAGTGCTTCTCTATCTGCACATTGTATAATTGCATAAAGTGCTTCTCCATCTGCACATTGTATTATTGCACATAGTGCTACTCCATAGCACATAGTGCCATTTCTTCTGCTCATAGCGTTGTAGCACATTGTGCTACTCCATCCACACATAGTATCGCTGCACTCAGTGTCACTCACTCAGACCTTGAGTTACTGTGTCCTCAGTACCTCTGTACTGTTGTCCGTTCCTGTGATACTCTTTCCTCTGTCCTAGCTGTTGGTTCCAACCATCTCCTGACCCTCACCATCTGGTGACCACTTGTTGTTGTATGTCTCTCTGTTCTATCTGCTTTTACTCTCGGTGGGACCTTTCCCCAGTGGGACCTGCCATTGTTTTGCAGCCAAGTCCATCTCCACCATCAGGGGTCTGGCGGTCCGGTCCGGCAGCCGCGCCTCAGAAAATGAATGGGTGAGCATGCGAATAAAAACAATTCTCAAACTGCTATCATTTGATATAGAGTCAACCAAAAAGCAACTTTCGTCTGTCCCTACTTCGTAACGAAGCCATCGGTGCAAGGACTCGCAACACCTTATGAGTGTAATGTACTTTATGTAAATTATTCGGAGTGAATTTTGCAGCCTTCGTAAAAGTGTACAGCGCTCCAATGTTTACATCCAGCACATATACATGTCATTTTATAAATGTTGCTACTTGTTATGATATATGTCTAAGTAAATTTTGCTGGTGACATTATGAGACAGCCTGTGAGATACTAATTTAGCTATAGTGGCCCTGAAGCTTGTGCTTCTTAAGTGTGTATTTTCCCAAAATGACCTACCATCCATGCGTACTAGGGACCGTGTTCACAACTAAGAGTGAGTTAGGTGCAGACAGATCAGCACCTAACTCACTCATCCTGCCCCAAAACCTGCATCCCGTTGTTAGGTACCTTATGGCACTTAAGAGTAGCATAGGGCTACCTTAACTGCGCATGGTTTCCTTCTTAAGAATGGACATGCCTATCTCTGCCTCCCCCTGCCTTTCCCAGCTAATCTAAATCCCTCCTCCCTCCCACTTATACCTAAACACTCCCTGAGGCAGCATTAGCAAGCCTCTTTAGTCTTAAACTAACTGGTATGTAGACTGCATAAACGTACTACTGCGCATACACAGTAGGTACATTCTTAAAAATATGTGCCTAAGAAGATGGTGCTTCTTAGGTGTGAATCCAGTCCTAGGTCATTTACACAATCTACGTATTGCAGATTATTGAATGCATTCAGACTACTGGATGTTTAGCATATACCTCTGGAGTTTCCTGTTTTTTACTACTGCGCATGCGTAGTAAATTTTTTACGTAATCTACGTATCTTTGTCAATTGCATAAAAGTGGTCTAAAAGACCGCATATACACAATCTACGTAAGGAAAAGATTAAGAATACCATTCTCAATGGTTTCAAAGAGCAGAAAACATATACTATAAAATACATCCTATTACTTTAATTCTGCTGGCTACCTATAGCTCTGATTCATAGTGAGTGGTTCACGGGACATCGGCCAGATAAACACCAGCGAAGTGCAGCAGCCATATCAGTCAATACCAAGTAAAGCAATTCTAGGTGATGGAAGTAGCAATGACAATCTCCTACAGCACAGTGGGAGGAGCAGGAACAGTCAGTTATTGGCTGTAAGGAGGAAACCAAATACCCAAGATTTGGAGCTATATTAGCTGAAACTGGTATAAGACGTATCTCATGGCAACTAGAGATGAGCGTCGACCCCCATGTTTTGGTTTTTGTTTTGGTTCTAAATCTTGATCGTGTTTTGGTTTTGGCAAAAAAAATGAAATGTGTTGGTTTTGGATCTGTATTTTTTTTTATGTATTTTTTCTTCTAAAGCATTATTAATATGAATAACATTAATTTCCAGTCATTACTAGTCAATTCACAGCTCACAAGATTGAGGTTCATTGGTACATGATACCATACATTGTCTAGTATCTCAACTCTCAACTTTGTGACACTTGTCAAATGTATGTATTATATAACATATGAAAGGACAATATCTATGGTCCCTTCCACGCTAGATATATATATAAATTCTATAGTTTGTAAAATGTTTTTGAAAAAACAAATGAATAAATAGAGAGGAAAAAGTGTGAACAGGACATGCTGCAGGGTGAGGAATATAGAAGCTGCTCTTAACCAGTATATTGCTAGTACTTTTTAGCAGACTAAGGTTAATGGCTCTTAGCACTTGTATGAGTGGCAGAATTGTGTATGCTTAGAAATAAATCTCATAAATTATGAGTACAACTTCATCAACATTGTTAGTCCAGGTACTGTAGTTGCCTATATGCATGACTATGGTAACCTCTGTCTGTGTGTGACATGGACCCCTCACATGTTCACTTCATGTAAAACATTTGAGGAAACTTGCTCACTTGTTATGGTAACTCCTCTTCTATGTCTGTCTAGCCAACAAGCCACGCCTATTTTCACAGCACCCATGAAGCCATGCCCCCTTTTCACGTTTTTTCTTTTTTTAATTAAACAATCATTTTGGGTGTTTCTGGGCTACCAGAATCCCACCATGGGTGGGCCAATGGGTCTAGCTGTAATCTTTCTTAGCTTGTATATAACTCCAGTAATGGCATGTGAGGACTGTTTCTTCAGTGGGGCTGCAGGAGAGCTGCTAATAGAGTGGAGTGGATTAAAAGATGAGTGCAGGGGAGATGATTGCCCCATAGCATATAGCAACTGTACCCCTACCACCCACTATAGTTGCACCCCTGATATAACTCATCCCAGGCATTCTGTTCCGTTTTTCCACGCAGCTCAATAAAGTTGTAGTTGTTGGACAAAAAAGAAAGTCTCCACAAGTCTGCCTCTATGTTCAGCTCTATGTGAATGGCTGATCACAGTCATGTGATACTTCCTGTCAGAGACGGGAAGCAGGAAATACAAGGCTCTAAAGATCCAAAATTTTGTGAAAATAGTGTTTTGCCTCGATTACAGATCTGAATTTGGTGGGAGGAACCAAAGCATGGCTTGGTTCGACTTGGAACCCCAAAATTCAAACCTGTCGTATTTTACAGAATACAAACTGCTCATCTCTAATGGCGACTAGTGCAACCCAACAGGACAATGGTTGTTAGCTATATAGTCCTGTTATAACTTGCAGACAGCAGTAGGCTCCACATCCTGTTACAGTTGGTAGCCAGCACTGGGATTCACGTTCTGTAACAGTTTATTATTTACATGTGAACCAAGAAACAGGAGAATAAGGGGAATACACTGTTACCTTCTCCTGGAAATGTATCTCTCTCAAAAATGCACAGTTTATAGCCAAAATAGTTTTCCAAAATGGGAGCGAGAGTGTGAAATGCAAAATCTTTTTCTTCTGCTTCAGGATTATCAAGGCCTTCAAAAGACAGGTAAGCATCATACTCTTTTCCATCTGGGAAAACAAAACAACTGAAATTTTATGGTTTGCATAGTGAAATGTAAAAAAACCCATAAAAAATACCCATGTTTAAAGGTTCTTTACTTAATTTTGTAAATAATTTGGATTGAACAATGTGGGGTAGTTCACCTAGCTTCCTGCCGCTGTACATCCGGGAGGCCATATTATTTTAATGAACACACCGCTGTAATGTTTTCTTCCCAGCACTTATGCGTGGGTTTTTATGTTACACCATAAATATTGCTAATGTTATCATATATGTGTGGTGACCGAATGTGAAAGGTCAGAGTAAGGAATTGCGGAGAGGTGCAAATAGAGCAGGAATAACTCAAAGAGAACTGACACCAGATTTGCTGTTAAAATTTTGTTTACTTATTGCAATTTTTGTTTTTGTTCATTTGGAACAGAAAACTTTAGTTTGTACAATGCAGTTGAATCAGATAATATTAGATGTTCAGATACAGTTTACAGTTGCTTAACACAATCAATTGACAATGTAAATGATTATTAGTATTGACAATTCTTTTCCCACAAAATTTTCTTAATCAACTCCTTCTCCTTCAGCACAACACTTTTTTTAATGTAATTATTACAAATACTACCATTAAATTATTTCTAGTTGACTTTCCCTATACTAAAACAATTAAATCTGTCATATAT
>WWET01000674.1:369962-396371 GCA_011038615.1 Limnodynastes dumerilii | reverse complement strand
GTGACAATGTATTTATGAAATAAAGATAATGGGCCCGATCAATAAGAACGGCCGCCAGGGAAATTACAGGCTGCTCGGCTGTAATTCCCGTTTTGAAGCACATGCATGTGCACAACCTTCATACGACACTGTAAGGGCCGACGGCCGTAACTATAGTTACTGTTACGAAAAGGGGGCTTTACCCTCCTTTATGCATGTCATATCTCCGCCGTAAAGGTGGAGATAGGCATGCAAATTAGGGGACGGGCGGGGAAGCCCCCTTACGATCAGCTATTGTAAGTTTCCAGTTTCGGGCCTCGAAAGTGGCCGTAAGGAGCCCATAGGTCAGGATCCGGACCAATGTCCTTATTTTAGAAGTAAAAATTGGAATAGTCCCAAGTAAAATTCCTTCCACACAAGCTCCTCCAATTATTCCCGCTCTCTCCTTCACCCCACTCTTTCTTCTCAGACACCTCCAATGTCCTTCTTACAGTTCTCTGTAATTTCCTCAACAGCTCTCCCTCTATCTCAGCACCGATGATCTTATCTCCCTGATGCCAAAGTTATATTTTCTGCTGCTGACACCGACACCTCTTCCCCAGTACGCTCCGCTATCACCCTTCAGCTCACCACTGATACTTCTCCTCACCACCACCGACTCTTTCCACCGTCTCACTGCTGTCTCCTCAGCTCACCACCGATACTTCTCCTCACCACCACCAACTCTTTCCACCCTCTCACTGCCATCTCCTCAGCTCCCCACTACTGATACTATTAAACACCTTTTCTTCTTTGCTGTCTGCCCATCTCTCTCTGCCAATATCACCCTCTCTAATTCTGCCTCAATATCTCCTTCTTAATTCACACCACTGTCACTCATTCTCTGTCTCAAACTGAACCCCAACAGTCAAATCGCCTCAGACACTTTTCCCACCAGAAGCTTTTAGAGAGAATCCCTCGCGCTCCTCATCCCAACTCTCCCTCCATTCCCTGCAGCATGACCTTAACCCTCTTTTCCATTCAGCCAGATCCTAACCCTAAAGCTCCCCTTCCATGGCCCTGGCCCTAACCTTTCCTTCCCCAGAGCCTAACCCTAACCCTCCCTCTAACCCTAAAAGTCCCTGGTTACTCACCTCTCCTGCCGTGGGTGGTGTGTGCAATGGGTCCGGTGGGCAGCGCTTCTGAAAATGAATGGGTGAGTATGCCGATCGGCATACTCAACCGTTCTGAAAAAATTAAAAAAATATCTATTCGAAATAGAGACACCTGAAAAAGAACTTTCAGCTGTCTCTACTTCTAAAAGACAGCCCTCGAGTTGTGGATTTCCCCACAGTCGATGACTCAGCCAAATGCTAAAACTCTTAGAGCCTCATTCACAAAAATCGCTTTTGGGCAGCAATTATGAATCACCAGCCATCGCGGCAATTTAGCCACAGATTTTTTTTTAAATCACGGCATTCACTAAGCTGCGGTTTTTGTTAGCGATTTATAATTGCTGCCGATGTTCAGCAATTGCCCATGGAAAAATCACTGTGATCCCTGTAACCCTTATCATGCCGATGCAGATACTACTATAAGGCACTGCATGGCCATGTTTTTCAGCATGTTACAGTATGTTACATATGTGTAAAGTAAAATGTATGGTAAAAAAAATAAAATTCTATACATTAAAAACATTACATACACAATCATACATTAAACTTAAATAATGTGTCTCCCTTTGAATTAAACTACAGGTGGTCACTCTGTAATAAACCACTATGTGTAATGTGTGTTTTAAGTATAATAACTATTCAAATGCAGTATCAACTCACCGTTCTGCAGTCATCTATCTTGGGATGACTTGCTTGTACATCGGTATATCTTAATAGATTTTTTGGTTCACTTGCTTGTAGATCGGGATATCTTGATAGTTGATCCGGTCCACTTGATTGAAGATCTTAAGTCTCCTCTTCTGGGTCTTGAAGCCGCTGCAGCTGTGTCCTCCTGCTTCCTCTTCTGGGTTTCCGTGGCTAATGACCATTTGGTCACTAGACGTCCCCCTTTTATAGTATCTATGATGTCATACTGTACAAGGACATACTGTAACATGCTTTTAACCCTTGCCATGCCATCGCTTATAGAACTATACGCTTATTTCTAGAAGCGATTTAGTAAAATCGCCTTTAGTGAATGCGGAGTGGCCTATGTGTTGCATGGCAAACATCTGGAATATTTTTTGTCTGTGATGTTTGCCGGGTCGATTTTGCTAAAGGCTAAAGTCCCGGGACTTTGCCTTTAGTTAATGAGGCGATGGCATAATCGCCGCCAAATTCCCGGGACTTTGGTCGATTTCAGCAAAATCGACCTTAGTAAATGAGACCCTTATACTCCAAATTCCATAATGCTGCACAGATTTGAGATCCCTTTTATTGTTGTTAAGTTGTAGTTAAATAAAGTTAAAATGTTATAATCTAATACACTGTAATCTTCTATAACTAGTTTTCTTATTACTATTTGAAAACTGAGACAATACATTAAGCATTTGGTACTTTGAATAGATAATGTTGAACTCACCTCCAATTGTCTGATCCAGACCTATTATGTTGCGATATAATAAAACAATTTGTATTCGAAACATAACACCCAAAATAACGAGAAAAACAACTGAGACAGAACAACTGATAGCTGCAATAACTGACGTTGTGAAGACACTCTTAGAAATGTCAGAATTCTCTGTAGAAAAAAAACACAAGAATTACAGGGTCACGCTTTAAATTTAAGTTCTACTAAACTATAATGCACAGCAGTACAGTGTACAATAATGCATGGACTTATGCGGACACACAGTAAGACAAAGGCTAGCAGAATAAAGCCAGATATTCAGGGTTTGTAGATCTAAAGAACAACATAATATAAAGGATGAACTCAATTACTTACATCTATGCCTCTCATATGTTCACAACTGTTCTCTTCTTGGTAGTTTTTTTATAACACGTTCAGTATCTCAGTTTAAAACAAGAAGTGGTGAATATAAGCGGTTGCATTCCCCGTATAGAATGAGAGATTACCGAAATAGGGGCATCTGAAAGTTCCTTTTGAGGATGTCTCTATTTGAATACTCCTCCATTTTCGAAAAAAAAATTCAGAATGGGTGAGTATGTCAATCGGCATACTCACCCATTCCTTTTTGGAAACGCGGCCGTCGCTACCGCAGAACCCGCTCCAGGGTTGGGGTTAGAGTCAGGCTGCAGGAGAGGGAGGGTTAGGGTCAGGCTGCAGGGGAGGGAGGGTTAGGGTCAGGTTGCGGGAGAGGGAGGGTTAGGGTCAGGCTGCGGGAAGGTTAGGGTTAGGGTAATGAAAGGGGAGGGTTAGATTTAGAATTAGGGAAAGCGTTGGGGTAGTTTTCAGGCTTACCTTTCGGAGCACCGTGTTCGGCGCTCCGTGGATCGATTGCTATGCCTCATCGAGGCATAAGCAATCGAATTTCCAGCCAGTTCAGAACTGGCTAGGAGTGAACGGCCCTATCAAAATAGGGTCAGTCGCTACAGGGACCCACACCCCTATATAAGGTACTAGAGAACCCTGTCTATTATAAGCACACAATGCATAAGTATTAAATAAGGCATATCATTGTAAAATGAAATTAAACTAAAAAGAACACTCACTGATATGCTTTCTGTGTCAGTTAAATAATGGTGAGGGGTTACTATATATTTTTTTGGAAGTCTGTGTTTGACTAAGGCCCTTGACACCAGTTCTCCAGAACAATGAGCATTTAGGTACTAGACTCATGGTGCCAGTTATGCACTGAGCCCCAGTTCAAACCATAGACAAAAGCCAAATGGAGACTAGACTATACTTCTTGGGTGATCTGTAATGTTTGAGAAATTTACTCCTGGGGCCAGATTTACTGGCTGTGGGTAAGGAAAAGTGGAGATGTTGCCCATAGCAACCAATCAGATGCTAGTTCTTACTTTTTTTTTGCATACCACAAAATGTCAGCTAGAATTTAATTGGTTGCTATGGGCAACTGGCCCCTGGAAGCAGTGCGATAATCATGGTGGCTGTTGGTGTTACCATTTCCATCTATTTTATGTAAATCTTTTAACTTTAACCAGCTTTTTGCTGAAAACTACACAGAGTTTATAGAATACCACAGGGGAATTGCTTTGTCTCTTCTCAGTATAAGGTAAGAAAGCTGTGGTTTACCACCATTTCTCCCCATACCATACACCCTCATCTAAGCTTTACCATCCACCCTTAATTTCTTTGCGGCACGAGAAATCTACTGGTAGCAGTGAGCAAATTACCCTTCTTTTTACCATTGTGTACTATGTCTGTCCGTTTTATTATTCATACTTAAAGGTATAACAGACCTTCAAGTATCAACATCTTCATTACTTGTTCACATATCATAAAGGGAGTTGGGAAATTCCCCAAAGCCTTTCAGAACAGACAGTTATACACCGGGACATGGCAAATAGCAGGGGAACAGTTTGGGGGTTTCTTTATCCAGTACATTACTGTGATAAATCTAAGAATACATTTAAACATATCTTAAATTCCATTTCAAGAATGCTTTCCTATATTAACACTGAAGTTGCAAAGCATTTTGCTAACAGAACAGACATGATTAAATTTCCATACCTTTTAATTTAAGAGTATATGTCTTTAGGTCCATACCACCTGTGCTATCCAGTTTACATACATACTGGTACTTGATATCATCATTATTTATATTTATTAAGTGTAATTCGGTACTCATAGTCTGATCTTCTTCCCTGTAACTTGTAATAGAAGATATTTTCATTTATATGAATGCATCACATTGTTGTCATACATATACATATTATAGGGTAAATCCAGACCTATGGGCTAGTTCCGTTAAAACGCGTAGCGTATTTATGCTAGCGTCATTTCTAGGCACTCCCCTCACTCATACGTACTTTGGCCGTTTTACGCAGCCCAAACCCTACCTTAACTTTTCATAGCGTGAGTACTAACGTACGTAATGGATTTACGTACGTGACGGCCTAACCTGGCCCATACTGTCCAATTCAGATGCCTCCATCCGCCTACAAAGCGTAATTACAGGTGTCGTGTTGATGCTCCCGCCTCTTCGTTTGTAGTTACAATGATACGTACATTCAGCGTTACATGGTGTAACATCTGCCGTGCGCATGTGCAGTAAATACAAATAGCTGATTTGACGTCATCAGTTAGTGTAAATACGCTAGTGTACTTGCTCAGGATCTGGCCCTATATTCTTAAACTATTTTAAGCCCCATGACTACCTTTAACAGATATTGCTTATATTGGACAGGAGGAATCACAACATTAATTTGTCTAGTTATATCTATTCAAGGATGCTTTTATAGTGTACAGTATATCATTTTCTGAATATATCTGCAACATAACTGTTTATATGATCAATTTATTGGGGTTACTGGTCTTTACATGATGGTGTTTCCTAAATTAATGGATTAAACAGATCATATTTAATATTGAATATGTGTACTTTAAAATCTATTATATTTTAATATATCTGATTGAGTTTTGTTCTAGTACTGTAGTGCTTAACCTAAAATGGGGTCATTACAGTGGGGCATGTAAAGGATTTGGCGCACTATTGAGAAACATACTGAACTGAACGGTGGGGACAACTGTAAGACATGTAAAAGATCAGTGTACTACGATAGGGCAATTGTATACAATTTTGCTACAAAATAGTTATATTATATATATATATACACACACACACACACACACACACACACACACATACATATATAATACTTTGTATATATTATATAAATGCTGGGTTGGTGGTGCAGGAACACTGCAATGGTCCCAGGTTTCTTTGTATGTGTCACAAAAACTTCAATAAAGTTGTGTGTCTGGTTCAAAGCTAGTTTGGCATTAGTAAAATCCAGTTAAGGTTTCCTGGGGTGGTTGATAGGAAAGAGAGGGTAAGCTTTATCCACCAAGGCCAAAGCTTAGTATGCTAAATTCTGATTTTTGTCCTTATGTTTGTTGTCAGTGGGACATTAGATCCCTGCTACTGTAGTTAAGGACTACTACTGTGTGTAAGGTTGAGGCCATGACTTTTGCTTATATGCTTATTTTGCTTTAAAATGCTTCCTTTATGAATAAACTAGTAGCAGTAACAAGAAAACACCAGGCCACACTTCTATTCAAATACAGGTGAAACTTGAAAAATTAGAATATCATTCAAAAGTTCATTTATTTCAGTGATTCAACTTAAAAGGTGAAATTAATATATTATATAGGACTCATTACATGCAAAGTGAGATATTTCAAGCCTTTTTTGGTTTTAATTTTGATGATTATGACTTACAGCTTATGAGAACCCTAAAAGTGAAATTTCTCAAAATTTGATTACATGAAATAAAAAAAAAAGGTTTTTAAATACAGAAATGTCAGCACTCTGAAAAATATAATCATGCATATGTACTCAGTACTTGGTTTGGGCCTCTTTTGCACAAATTACTGCCTCAATGCGGTGTGGCATGGATGCTATCAACCTGTGGCACTGCTGAGGTATTATGGACTTCACACTGGACTTCAAGCATCTTGGATTGTATGTCTCCCCATTCTTCCACCAGACTCTGGGACCTTGGTTTCCTTTATTTAGCCCAGGTAAGATACCTCTGACGTGTGGTGGCTCTTGATGCACTAACTCCAGCTTTAGTCCACTCCTTGTGCAGCTCCAACACACTTTTGAATGGCCTTTTCCTGACAATCCTCTCCAGGCTGCGGTCATCCCTGCTGCTTGTGCACCTTTATCTTCCAAACGTTGCCCTTCCACTTAACTTTCTATTAATGTGCTTTGATACAGCACTTTGAGAACATCCAACTTCTTTTGCAATTTCCTTTTGAGGCTTTCCCTCCTTGTGGAGGGTGTCGATGATGGTTTTCTGCACAGCTGTCAGGTCAGCAGTCTTCCCCATGATTGTGAATTCTACTGATCTAGACCGAGAGAACATTTAAAGGCTCAGGAACCCTTTGCAGGTGTTTTGGAATAATTTGCTGATTAGAGTGTGACACTGAGCCTACAATATTGAACCTTGTCACATTATTCTAATTTTGTGAGATTTTGATTTTGGGGTTTTCACAAGCTGTAAGCCATAATCATCAAAATTAATACAAATAAAGGCTTGAAATATCTCACTTTGCATGTAAGGAGTCTATATTAGTTTCACCTCAGTTGAATTACTGAAATAAATTAACTTTTGAATGATATTAAAATTTTTCGAGTTTACCTGTATATGTGATGTGTGCAAGTGTATATTTTAATGGAAGAGGTACAGCCAAGGACCAAAAGTGACCACTGTGTTACAAGGAACCAAAAAAACATGTTTTCTTTCTTTATGAATAAAGTAAGCTGTGGTTATATGCATCAAGAAACTGGACTGGTGTAATATTCTTTCACAAGAAAGTGCCTTCCTCTGGTCAGGAGACAGCATCTATATACTGATCTTGTGACAATATGTAATGTATTTTATACATAACATTTCCTGCATTGAATGGAAGCCATGAATAAATAGATAATAGAAGCAGTATTAATATTCATATTGATTTTTCAGCACTTACATTTCCTTTGTGATGCATGTATTATTTATGATGAGATTACAGTTATTTAAATTGTTAAGCAGTTCCGTTCCATCCTTTGTTAACCAGTAGAGTTGTACAAAATGTCGAACAACAACTGCAGCTTCACATTTTATACTTAGATTTTGTCCTAAATATGAAATAGAAGTCAACTCAAATTTGTACTACTTTCTGATGAAAAATAAACAATACAAATAACAAAGATATGGAGGTTGCAACATATCCTATAGCAGTGTTTAATATGGCCCCTAAATTAACTTGTCCCATATTTTTTCATCTTTGTTACCCTTTATGTCAAAAGTAGGCTGCTCTTCTGTCATCATATGGTGACACTTTTTCCTAACAAACAGAGGTTACAGGATGTGCACCCTAGCAAAATATGGAGCCCCTACAAAATAATTAAATTGCCAATGTTAATTTTCCAAAAAAGTGCACTAACTTATTTAGGCCATTTGTTGGTTACATTTTAATAGAAGATGCTCATGGTACATACCCAACTCTACTTCCATTTTCACATGTTCCTCAACACCTTTTATCTTAGGCTTTATCTTTTCTTTTTGAGCTAAATGAAAACCAACAGAATACACTTAACTGTAAATCAAGATGTCAACAATTATAATGTTACCACACTTGTCAAATGACTAAAAAACAAGGTAGAGATCAATCTACAGTAACAAATTTTGCAACAGCTAGTGCATGAAAGTCAGAATAAACTTTTCAGAGACATAGTCATCTTTTGACTTAAGGGAGGATGTGAATATACATATAGATGACCCATATTAAATCCAAATATTCTGGGACTGGATTAGGCTAATTTTTTTTTTTTTTTTTAAAGCTGTTTTGTCTCCCCTGTAACATCGCTTTGATCACAGTCTGTCATAGTAGTGAATTGAGTTTTAATTTACATAACCACAGACAGTTGTGTAAGTTTCTGTTCTAGATATGTGCTGTGAGAAAACATATATAACAATATATGGCATACAGCTTAGTCTGGATCAGACCCATGAATCTGTAAATCATCGTTGTTTTCCTTTCTCTGTAGGAGTGGCTGCCCAGTAAAGGTGACTACCTGATCCTTATCATCATCACCCTGCTTGTGCCCCCTTTATCATCATCATCACCCTGCTTCTGCCCCCTTTATCATCATCACCCTGCTTGTGCCCCCTTTGATGAACGTTACATGACCTTGCTTGTGCCATTACTTACGTTCTTTCTTCTCTTGTTTTTCTTTCTTCTCTTCTCTTTGTTCTTCTGCCTTCACGTTGTTCTGCAGGCTGCAGCACTTGTTTTTTCTGTCCTGGCTCCTCTCTGCACACTCCTCACTAATAATGTCGGGCGTGATGACGTCCCGCCCGATGTTTAGTGAAAAGGGAGCAGGAAGGAGCCAGGACAGAAAAAAGGAGGATGCTGGGTCCTGGCGCCAGCGCCACCATATTAAGTGAATAAATCTTTTTGTATCTTTTTTTGTCTGGCGGTGGAACCAGCGGGAGATTGTGGCGGAGGGAAGAGACTCTCTGGCTTTTTGCGACACGCTTACCCCGCTTACCGGGGTCTGCCGGCCCTGCCTATAATCATCTGTCGGCATACGTCATATGTTTACACCCAACCCGATCGCCCATGGGACCGGTTGGCATCGGGAGACGAAGATGAGGCGATCATCCTGGCAGTCTTAGTTTAGACAGCAGTGTTCTCCTTGGTACTTGCCTCCCCATGTCCACACTGTGACAGGCTGCACCAATTTAATTAATTAATAGTAATGAATTTCAATTTGGAATTTTTTTTGTTGCCTCAGCCATGTTTGAACACGCTTTGCTTGTAAACTGTGGATTTGTATAGAAAGACAGAAGGACAAATTTTCATATATATTGCTGTGGATTTGTATAGAAAGACAGAAGGACAAATTTTCATATATATTGCTGCACATTTCTTAAGGGCACCTGGATGTTCCACAATACTACTGGTAAAATGTTCTGTGGACAATTGATTATAAAAGTTAAGATGCCCACAATACTATGGGGGTATTCAATACCCACATAGACATTGATCACTTCAAAATACATTATTTTCTGTTTATTACAATACACATTAAGTTTTAAGTTATCATCTCTTTAAAGATTTGTATACAAAAATGTCTTATTGAATATTTCCCTATGTATGGATAATAAAAGACAAAGTATGCCAGCATCAAAATATCGTCCTAAACAGGACTGGAAGTGGGGTTGGTGCAAGGGGGTATTCCAAACTGCCACTTCTCCCATTGCGTTCATTAAAAAACTATAAATCTCCATTCACTTCTATTATTTCAAAGTTCATATTTCCATATTGACACTTCTAAATCTCAACTTCGACCATTGATCCTAAATGTAAAGCATGGATCCAGGAGCATCATGGTGTGGGGCTGCTTTATTGCCTGGACCTATTGTCTCTGAGTTCCAGGGGCTAGATTTACAAAACTGCGGGGAAAAAAAGTGGAAATGTTGCCCACAGTGACCAGTTCTAGACATACTCTAGTAAGTAATATTAAAGCTAGAATCTGATTGGTTGCTATGGGCAATATCTCCACTTTTCCTATTCCATAGCTTAGTAAATCTAGCCCCAAAAGGGCATGTTGAAGTAAAATGTAATGCTGTCAAATAAAGTGTTATAGAAGTTGGGGGGTTGCAACAGGACAACAACCAGTCAGGCTCTCTCCCCAGCAGCTGTGACTCCGGCTGTCTCCCTCGTGGTGCACGCTGCACAATGACGTTGAAGGTGACCTTAGGTCACGCAATGTCTTTGTGCAGTGTGCGACGCGAGGGAGAGAGCCAGAGGCACAGCTGCTGGGGAGAGAGTCTGACAACGCCGGAGGGACAGCAAAGGTAAGTTCAATGTTGCATCCCATTTTTAGACCCATTTTTTGTCTAAAAAAAGTGTGTCTTATACATGGGGAAATACGGTATACACATCCAACAATTGGAATGCAGATGGTGGTTACAGCACAGTCTGTTATCATTCAGAGCAATAGAACGGATCTAATCTTATTTTTCCAATGTGAGGGACGTTTAGAAGAGGAGATAGATTACAAATATGAATGATATTATTGAAGAATTAATATAATATTTAATCGAACCTCATTCAATGGAACCCAATATGTATTTGTACAATGTTCTGTATTCATGAAAGATTTGCTATTACATCAGCAACAATTATATTACCTTCTACTGTAAGCCTTGTTGTTTTTGAAGCATTGTAGTATTGCCCATTGTGCATACGGGTAATGACGTATGTATATATAGCAGCATCTCCATGACTCACAGAATTAAATGAAATTTCACTGACGTTTTTTGCATAAAGCTCACAGTTCTTAAAAAAAAAATATAATAATAATCAGCACTATTAATCATTCCAGTTGTCAAAAGTGTTTATATTGATATATATTCAATGCAAAAACATCAGCATTTAATGGAACAAAAACGTAGTATTTTTAATAATGGAATATTATTAACTGTATTGTTGTTTTTCCTGGCATATAATAAAATCTAATCTTTACACAGTGTTTGTACAAATGTTTAGCGTGCTATATAGCTGGAATAGCATAGATGTACTTATATTATTTAGCAGTAGTAGTAATGAGCATTAAAACTGATTGCATGCACTGACAACCAATCAGTAACCCTCCTCCAAAACACACACACACACACACTAGAATACAGTACTGACATCTTCATTTCAAAATGTTATATTTTATTCTTCTTAAAAACATTACTACATACCTTATACCATGTAATTGAGCTATTCAAGCTGCTATACTCATTAGGTACTTTGATTATTGCAGGTACTCCATGATTCTTTCTTAAAACAACTGCTGAAGAGGTATCATTACAATAATTCCCATTTTTCTTTTTCACTGTCAAATTGTTTACTTTATACTCTGTGTCTCTTAAAATAAAAATCAGCAGATTTAGAGTGGAAAAAAAAAGTTGTATTAAGAATCAAGAAGCGTGGCATGAAGCCATACAAGCCTAACCAATCACCTACAATGACTTGCCCACACATATGCAGATAAATGCTTATAAACCCCAATAAACCCCCTGTCCTGTGCTCAAAATAAAATATCAAATGATTTTACCCTTATCTTCTTATACACAACAGAACAAAAAAATGACATACATTCCTGGAGTTAATGTAAGATTTTATCATGTACAAGAATTAAATAACAAGGAAACAAAGAAATCCAAAATGGTTTACTTACTGCACAGTACAGAAATATGTACCAGAATCATTGGAAGATAATGGCCAAAATTCAAGTAGATCTTTATTCATAATAATTTGCCTGTCCATTACTTTAGAAATGTTTACTTTAATATTCGAAGAGTCTATTTTGTACCATGTGATGTGGAAAGTTGAACTGTCAGTCTTGAGTGCCTTGTAACATTTTAAAATGCAGTATTCATCCTCAAAGACGTTTACGAAGAAGGCTTTAAAAGAAACAAACAAATATACGTTGTTATTTTTTTTTACTAAATTCATAAAAATTGTTAAAGGACAAAAAATGTATAGCTTTAGAGAGAGATTTTATTATATATTTGTTTTGCAGGGCCTACTATATGCTCCATCTGGGTATGATTTGCAGACCACTTTCCTTGTGTGTCCATGACTAGGAGATAGTATTGACAAATAAGTGATTAGAGTGAGGAATGTGAAGAGATACTTTCTTCACACATTATTCCCTCTGTAAGTTGACTTGAAATGTGAGGAGAAACAGGGGTTTTGGCGTGTCTAATCCTCTTGTTGCATCTTGGGATCTGAGCACAAAGTTTACTCTTTGGGTTGTTATTGTGCCTGGGAAATCTTGGGCTGGGCTTGTGGCTCTAGATATCTGACTCACTTGAAGAATGGACTTCTTGGTAGACTCATTTGTTTTGTTTTTTTAGGTCTGAGAAGAATTTTGTTTTGTTTTATGGCACGCTTTGACCTCTTTAATAAACTGAGGGCCAGAAAGGTCTGCATCTGTCAACACTGGGGAGCAAGGGCTATTTACTTTCTCTGGTCGACCACCTAGACCTGCAGGAATCAGTGATGTAATTAAATTATTGGTCTATTATAACAGTTGCTATAGAAACATAGAAAGTGACGGCAGATAAGAGCCACATGGCCTATCTAGTCTGCCCATTTGTTTATTCAAAACTTTACTGACCCTAGACCCTATTCACCCTCAATTTGGTTTACAATTTAGGATACCCTTATATTTATCCCAAGCATGTTTAAACTGTTCTACTGTATTGGCCTCAACCACCTCAGATGGGAGGCTATTCCACTTATCTATCACCCTTTCAGTGAAGTAATTTTTCCACACATTTCCTTTGATTCTACCACCCTCCAATACTAATGCTAATGGCTTTTAGGTAAGGCATGCATTGATGCTAATAAAAAGAATCCAGGGAACATCTAGGCTCCCCATCTCTCACTGCATTGTCTAACTAGAATAGCAGTGGCCCAGCTGTGCTGACTAGTTTGTATTATATCTTTCATAACGTGCGGTATAAATGATCAATGTGTCTTTTTTACTCCACGGGCATGCATTTGGCCTAACGTGCAGTTTTAATGCTCATTACTACTACTGCAATACCAATGCTTTTACCTAGATGTTTTCTACCTAGCCCACCTGCTGTTGCTAGGAGGCAAGCCTTCTGATAACCAAAGCCAGATGTGGTCTGAAGAGAAACAGAAGGCTGAAGTGGGAAAAGAAACAGGAGTGCTGGGATATAGAGAGACAGATGGACTGGCCCATAAAAAGTGCCACAAGCATAACAAAGTGGAACTTCTTTGGGGGAGTTGGGAAATATAACAGAGGAGATTATAAGAATAGAAAGGATAAGATTTGGAAGAGTTGAAGAAAGTAAGGATTGGTTGGAGATTGTCAGGGTTACAGTCTGGAAAACAGTGCAGTGCACATAATACAATATTGTAATGAAATGTTATGTGCATGAAAGAGAATGTTTTGACTGTTAATAATAAATTATTAAAATGAAAGTTGAGCTTGGTAGATGTGGAGAGAAAGGCTTATCAGAGCGCTACCCACAAAGACAGAAACTGCTAGATCTGTCAAAAGGGGAAGTGAAAACAAATTTGTGGGAACGCTAAATGAGCCAATAAAATCTCGACAGTATATAAGATTAACAGTTTAATGTATCAGACAGTAATAAAATCAATGAGTAAATATGATAACATGAATGAAATAACAAGGTATCACCCAAATAGCACTTGATGTATCAATATATTAAACCTGGTTATCTCTGTAGCGGATAGAACCTGGAATCCAACTGTGATGGAATGAATGTAAAAGTTCAACGGCCAGGGTTAGGAAACAATGAGTTCCCCTATTGTAGTCCTATGGTTTTATTGTCTCATTTAGCGCTCCCACAAATTTGTTTTCACTAATAAATTATTAATAATTACAAAATAAGCATTACCAGTATAAAATGTGTTATTTTCTGCCTTAAAAGTAATAGATGACAGAGATGGTAAAGCATTTGTGGATTGATATTATATAGATGTTCAAGGGTTTAAAATCCAATCACAAGCATTTATATAGTGCTGTGTTTTGTGATGATCATTACATATGTTTACAAAAATCATCTAGCACATGCAAGATGATACCTTAGGAGATGTACCTTGGGATGTGTTCACATCTAGTTAGATTGTGGTTTTGTAAAAACATCCTTGGGTACCCAATTTATGATTGCCTCTTTCCATTCTGCCTTACCAAGTGTAAGAGATGGCAAGTTTGTGAAGTATAAGTACAAGAAGAGCAACTAAAGTGGTCCATGGCCTGTGTCACAGAACATACCAAGAAAGGCTGGAGGAACTAAACATGTATAGCTTGGAGCAGAGAAGGGAGAGGCGGGATATGATAGCAGCTTTCAAATGTATCAAGGATTGTGACCAGTTAGAAGAGGGTGGCATTTTTCAAAGGAAGAGGTGTAATAGAAAACGAGGGCAAGAATATATACTGGAGTATGTTAGATTCAGTGGAAATGTTCAGAAAACTAACTTTATTCAAAGGGTGGTAGATAAGAGGAATAGCCTCCCATCTGAGGTGGCTGAGGCTAACACAGTAGAACAGTTTAACTATACTTGGGATAAATATAAGGATATCTTAAATCTCAAACTAAATTGAAGGTAAATAGGGTCTAGGGTCAGTTTAGTTTTAAATAAACAACTGGGCAGACTAGATGAGCCATGTGGCTTTTATCTGCCGTAACTTTCTATGGTTCTATCGTTATGTAGGCATTATAGATAAGATCAGCAAAACAAATTGCCACACATCTAAATGAGATTTTAATACTATATCAACACATTTGCATTGTACTGATGGAAAGGTAGGTTCCAAGAAATTAAAATTTCACAATCGTGGAAGTCAATATGCTGCTTAATCACAATGAGATTGTTTTCTTGTAAACTAAAAAATAAAGGATGAAAACTTTATTTGTTCACAATATATAAACAAATTCTAATTTAAATAAAACACTACTCTAATTAACTGGAGCAGAGTTTTTTTTTGTTTTTTTAGGATGAGAGAATATCAAACTTTTCTTACTCTGACTTGGATTAAGAATTTTTTTTTATCAAACAAACAAAAACAGGTTGAAAAAACAATTAATGTAAAATATTTTTTATTCATGCATCCATGTTGGCTGCATTGACAAAAACCCTTAGGTAACTTATTGTACTAAAATTAAATTAGGGCATTCACAAATCTCAAAATATGATTACTATAAATTTGTTAAGTGTTTCGTAAAATCCAATGTGATAGGTGTGATTCAGTGCACGCTGATAATGAAATACTCATGATACTTGCTAGGTACATTAGTGTTCACTTTTTTTTATTAGTTTCTTATTTTATCCTTAGAAACACATGCTGTTTGTTATTATTGGTGTTAAACATGGGGTCAAAAATGCTGTGGAATACATTACATGCAGCACAGATATGTAAATGTATTGCTTTATCAAAAGGAAATAAATTAGTCACAATTTAGATTTATGTAAAACATACTTACCAAATTTCAGTAGACATGCAAGCACAAAAAGAAAGCTGGTCAGTCTATCTTTAAACATTGTTCACAGATTCGATTATCTTGTGTATAAGTATAAATTAGCTGTCAGACAGAATACTGTGGTACTTATCTGTTCCCTCAACAGTTGCATTAGTTTCCTGTACCACATCAAGCTGAAAATGTGAAAAGTCATATGTAATTACTGCCCTTATGTGAAAGGAAACAATTAGGAAATTACTGCTTATGAAGCTTAATATTTGTTTATTTTACAAGCATGTTGCTACATGGGGGGGATTGTGGGGTAGAGGTACACAATTTTCCTATTCTTCTGGTAGACTTACTGTAATACAACTTTTAAATTGTTCACAAACCATAGCAACTAACCAGTTGCTTATTTCTAATAAGTGTCCTTGCAAAAGTTGTTGTATTTGTAAACACAATTATTGTGTTACATTATACAAGAAAAGGTTTGTTCTAAAATTAACATTTGTGAGATTTTTTTTATCCAGAGTAAATCGCAGCTAACAGCATGGAGGTCAAGCCAGCAATAACTTTAGAACTATAATTTAAGAGACCTATTAAATGTAAAGCCTAAAATATTGCTAAATCGCATTCATAGTTTTCATAGTAATACTCTCCATGTTCATCCATATAAGAATGCCAGGCACTGTGAATGAAGAAACTGCATTAAGAAAACTGATAGGGACAGGGGCAGAACAATGCAAGATCTTTTCTTCAGCGTGACCTATGTGTTGGAGGGCAGTGACATCAGAATAAATTCCTGACTTAGTGGAGAGAGCTGCTGGGGTCATTCAGATCCTTGGAACCTTGCTGAGATTTCAGTATAGGTCCACAGCTAGAATTATTATGCTGTCTTTCTACTCAACTGAATTAAGCACATATTATTACATTATAATATGCAGAAGGTAAATCTTTTTAACGACCAAGTATGTTCAGAGAAAACATGTTTTAGAAATTACTGATACTAAATATATGATTTATGACTTAAGCTGGGCACAAGATCAGGGGGCTGATTCAGAGTTGCACTTCCACCTTTTTTTAAGTGCAAGTGTAGACCTGAGCAATACCATGTTGAATTGTAAGGGAGGCAAATTTAAATTATAAAATCAGAATTAAAATTAAGAGGTGACGTTTCTTAGTTAAACTCTATTTTATAGAATAAACATAAAGCTATGCAGTATTTTCGTTCTATGTGTAAATGTAATGTATTTTTCCTTCATGCAAAAGATTTTAAATTAATTAACACCCCTTACTTTGAAAAATGGTTTAGCCGAGCTGTACACATGCACCTTAAAAAAGGTGTAAGTGCAGCTCTGAATCAGCCCCATGTCTCATCGTTGCAAAGTAAACAACATTGTTTGATTGCATTTTTTAAACTTTCCTAATTTAAAATGTAAAACAATGTCACATCATTAGAAAAGTGTAGTGTGTTTGTTTATCTTACCTTGATTCAGATGATTCCCCTTGCTCTTCCTGCAGTAGGGTTGAATTGTTGGGTGGAAATATTGTTGCAGCAGGGAATTATGGGACAGATTCACCTGCAAATTTTGTGTACCATGTATGGAGGCTTCATGCAGCTTATCAGTACTTCAGATCATGGTATAAAATATTTTACAGGTTTCTGTCTGTTTTAAAAATTTCAGTTTGTACCTAGTTTAAAAAAATGATGATATCATTCAATTTCCTGGCATCAAAATGCTCTTGTTTTTTATGTTGTTGTTACTCATTTTCATATTGTTGTCCAGTTTAGCTTTGTGTGTCTGATGTTCTTAATGGGATCAGTAACTATTTTAGTCCCATCTCTTATATATGAGTGATTTCTGGTGTCTAAGTAAGGTCTAGTTAGCTGATATTAGTTTTCTTGCTTAGTAATAAACATGTGAAGTCACTTGTCTCTTCCCTGATGTGTGCAAGCAGCCTGTAATTACTTCCTTTTGAGTCACGCAGGGATTTCCCAAACTATCACCTGCTAGAAATTTTAGGTCAGCATAAAAAAGAGGCATAGGGTCTGATTCAGAGATGCACTTACACTTTTTTTTTAGGTGGAAGTGTGCAACTCGGCTAAACCATATTTCAAAGTAAGGGGTGTTAATTAATTAAAAAAAGTTTGCATGCAGGGAAAATACATTACCTTCACACATAGAACTAAAATACTGCACAGCTTTATGTTTATTCTATAAAATAGAGCTGAGCTAAGAAACTTCACCTCCTAATTTTAATTCTGGTTTTACAATTTAAATCTGCCTCCCCTTGCAATTCAACATGGTATTGCTCAGGTCTACACTTGCACCTAAAGAAAGGTGGAAGTGCGACTCTGAATCATCCCCATAATCTATGCAATCCTGTTGTAATATAGCCCCTCTAAATGGAAAGTTGTGGTGTTATGGATTATAGGGAAATTGAATTTTAATGTATTTAAAGTTCTATTTGTTCAAAAAAAGTGGGAAAGTGTGCATCAAAATGATAAAGCAGTTCTGTATGGCACAGTAAGAATCCATGCAGTATTAGGTCAAATTTGGATCCTGATTCAACAAATAATTACTTGCAGAATGACATTTTTTGGACTGCACTCTGTACTACAAGTAGCATGCCAAACATTTCCATCAAAATTGTTAGCAAACCATCTCAAAGGTCACCTTTTCCACAACATTATGCTATCCACCTCCTTCCATATACCAGAAAAATCTTCTGTTCTTCAACAAATGCCTTCTTGCATTGTATGATCATGGCATTATCATATATGGGATGTCGTGAATCATAAATTACCTCCATTGCTTATTATTAACATTTAAGGTGGTTGCATCACGGTTTTAATAAAATATTATCAAACTGTACACATTTGTAATAAACATTATTATAGGGACGCCACTTACATCATATAAGTAACATCAAAAGCAAACTTGTAGAATACAATTGTTTTTTGTCAAAGGCTGTATTTCAACAAAGACTACAACAATGACATCTAATGGTTACTAGGGGGAACTGCAGCCTATAAATAAACACTGGAATAAACTGATACACATAGACGCTTGCACTTATGTGTACAATGGTTTTTCAAACTTCACTTATGCACTTATGTGTACAATGGTTTTTTTAAGTTTATGGGCACTGTTGGCATGGATTATTTATTTATGGGCACTGTTGGCATGGATTATTTATGTGTTTATGGGCACTGTTGCAATGTATTTTAGTGATCTTGGTGGGGGCACGTGAAGCGTTTTAATTTTTTTAGTTAGTGGGAACTATATGTTTTTTTATTTTTTCAAAATGTGTAGTGTTTTGTAACAGGGCATGCTGCCGATAGTAGTTCTACAAGCGCTAGCATGCCTTGTCATTCATGGGCATGCTTGCACCTGTAGTTCTACTAGTGGCAGTATGCCGTCAGACGGGCCTTTATTTATTTATTTTTATTAGATCATTAAAGGAATAGGATAGGGTTAAAGAGGATGAGAAAGTAAGTAAATCACAGCAGGTTATTAGGGGAGAGAAGATAAACAGGTATTACAAGCAGCATGGGTAGGAGTGAAAGAGTAAAAGCAATAAGCAAACCAAATGTCAAGATACAGGAATAGATTCAAACTAGGAAGAAATCCAAACCGCAAATTACAAATAACACAGCAGCAGTTTCCAACATAAATAATAAATATTTAATACAAATCTTTGCACTTTTGGCATTCCCAAACTATTCTCTATTCTGGAAGTATCACAGGGGTAGATTTATTAAGTGTCTCTGCTTTTCTGTAAAGTAGAAAGAGAAAAGTAGAGGTGTTGGCCCAGTTTTACAGGACCGTATTCACAGATCCGTTTTTTAAAAGTACGCAATTATATGCACGCAAGTAGCAAGCAAACACCCATGACAATCGTAGACTTACGCCTATATAGAGCACCTCTAACTTTACATGTGTACTTACGTGCATATATGTATGCCGTACATGCAATTTGATGTAACTGCGCCCCATTGGCGTATCTATAATGGGTGCAGGGTGTGCAGTGCACACGGGCCCCTCAGAACAGGGGGCCCTGTGGCATGCATCCTGCACCCTGGGTTGGCAGGGGAAGCATCTATTTTTTCCCTCTAATATCTTCCGGAGGGAAGAAATAGATGCCAAATTAGTCCCCCTCCCTCGGCGGTGGGACTGTCCCGATTCGCGGGGCGAAAAAGGGGTGGGACTTACAGCACCATTAAGCCCCGCCCCCTTTTGCCCTGCAAATCTGGCCAGTCCTGTCTCAGGTAAGGGAAGGGGGGGCCCATTTGCAAATCCTGCACACGAGCCCCCTCACTTCTTAAAACGCCCCTGCTGCGCCCTCAAAGACTCATTTAAATGCCCCCCACCCTCTTTCACGAAATTTTTCAGGTATGTATTTCAACCCCGCCCATCCATACATATGTCCCGTGATTCACATGTTCATGCCTAAAGCACTTGCGTGTGTATATTCAACGTAACTTGTGTAAATAAAGTTACTACGCATACGCTGTTCATCCGATCCTAAAAATGCACACGCAACTCCGCCTGAAAACGAATCTGTGAATACGGCCCACAGATAGTAACGTTAGGGAACTTATGCAAGCCGCTTACATAAGTCTCCTTGCTTATAATATCTGTGCATGCGTACGCCAGATGTTACGCAACGGATCTCCATGAGGACAGAATTCTGTTCTGTCCTCATGGAGATCTGTCTGGCAGGGCGATGTTTTCCTTCCACATGGCAAAACCCCACGCCGTGCTAATAAGGCAAACGGCGAGGCAGAAAGCATATCCACATGGATCTGCGATAGAACAGCCCAAGTTCCATGTGGTAAACTTAAGGTTGGGGTTATGGGGTGTTCACTCTCCTCTTCCATGCTTAGTTACAGAACCCCGCACATACAGAAAGCATGGGGGTCTGAATCCGTTCTGTTGTCCGTAACATCAGCATCAGATTCTGCTTTCATTTACCCAGTACACTTTTTGAAAATGATACCTAGAATTTGATAGGCCTCTCTTTAGAGGTAGTGGTGATTTCAATTTGTTTAGGTGAAATAGCAACATCTGAAAAGTATGATACAATATAATTTATTAGGACAATAAATAAGCTTCTGTTAAGAGGCTGCTCCCAGGGCGTGAAGTCTGCTTGGGGCCTGGTCTTTACTAGGGACCTGATTCACACGCACAGCCCAGATCCGTAAGAATGATTCACAAATACTAAAGAAATAATAATAACAGAATAAAATAATAATATAAATATCATAATTATATATATCTATAGAAATTAGACCCAAACACAATTTGTATCTCAAGGTCACACACAAACAATGCAAACATGCTAGGGAAATAAGGTAAAAAAAAACATTTAGAACAAACAATGAAATCATGTACAAACTGTAAATAAATGTAAATAATGATCACCTTTCAAACTTAAAGTCAAACACAAAATGGTAACATAGTAACAGTTTTAACAGACAAGCCTTTAATTGATTCTCTCAAAGTGAACACATGTATTCATTATAATCACACAGCAGCTAAGTGTTGAACAAACAGAAAAGCATGAGGCTTTGGCTCTCCGTTAACCATGCGGATGTCAACTTAAGGGGGTAGGGGGCATTCTTATCTTTGTTTGTGCGTATGTTGGTTTCAGCAAGGGCTTCTTAACTGTGAATCATTCCTACGCCTCGAAGAATGCCCATACTGTACATTAGTAGCCCGAGTGCTGCTCATTTTAATTAAGAGTCTTGCCCTTCTAGCCACGCATGCGGTGTCATTACGTTCTCAAGCATGAATCATTGCTAAGTAGCCGTTCTTATCTGTGAATTATTCGCCCATGGTTTCAGTGTGTAGTTTTGAGTTCTGGGCAAGCTCAGTTTAACCGTTCTTAAAAATAAGCACCGATATCCTGTTCTTACTTAGTTGGGAATCAGGACTTGATGGTGGGAATAATCTTGTGCGACTGGCATCCAGCAGATTTCAGATATCAACAGAATAAGCACAATACAAATACACATGGCAGGACTAATAGAGACTACTGGATAAATGCAAATATACAAGGAAAGGCTAGCAGCGGATGAATGGTGAAAATCAAAACACAAGAGACATGTAATACCTGTACATGAAATAGAGAGACACAGAAACATAATCACATAAGATTAATACCAAATAAAAGTACACAAGGTCAGCTGGGAACACAAGCATATGGAGGAAGGAGCTGGAGATTTGGAAATTCACAAATTGCAGCAGGTTAACAAGGCACAAGGAGGTAACAAGCAGAAGACCATTTAGTACACATGCATCAGGAACACAGGATAAATAATTAATGACAAGCAGCCTGCTTAGAGAGAGGAAGTCCTATTATTCAGTACCTGGTCAGCAGTAACCTATGCCTGAAGCCTTAGAAAAAACTTAGAGGTTTGGTATAATTATATAAATGGTGTGTGTTTAGGAAACGCCAAGAAATATCTCCAATCCAATAAATATATAATTAATTAAAAATTGTATTGAAGTTCAAAATGTTTAAATCTGTATTTAAGCATAAGCAAAGTCAGTTTATATATTTTACTCTGAAAAAGAAGGGTTCAGGAATGAGAAAAGTTAATAACAACAGACAACTCTTATGCGGGTGAGGCCACTCCCCTTCAAACAGAGGCTTCTGTTAGCAGAACTCTACCTTAAGATTTCCACATTACCCCTGCATTAAATGGAGATGGCCACAAAAACTGGAATGCATGTAAGGGCTTAACCCAGCCCTTATAAACTTGAAATCCCTTCCCCCCTCCCACCTTGTGTACTTGCTGTTCACAACCTTTCCCTCCTGAAGATCCGTATCTGTGCTGGAAGCCTTACACTTGTGTATGTGCACTCCCGAAACTTAGGTGTTTTCCACTATAAAGAGTGGAAAGCGCCAACTTGTTGTAAGTCTGGATCGGATCCAAGTTGAGGAATGCCACAAGATAAAAACACATAGATGAGATATTTTGAATAGCTTTTTACTCAACATTTTTTGGGGTTTGGAAATCTTAGCTTTACAGTGTCAGCAATAATGCTTCAGATAGATTGTGTTCTCCAGAAGAATCTCCTATCCCAAAGAAAAGTAGAATGATTAGATACAGTACCCAGAAATAGATAGACAATGTTCATAGCTGAATTGGAGGTGAAAGCTGAATATCTCATTTCTTTTGAAAACAACAAATTTTGTTTTTAAATGCAACAAATTGTATTCTTACTTACCCATGTGAGGAGCTTCATCTTTAAAAGAAAAAAAAAACACCCTTTCTAAAAGTTTTTTCAGAAGTATTTTTATAAAAAATATGCCATATAAAAAACAAAACAAAACGGGGTAAGTATGCAGATTCGGTTAGGGTGAGGGTAACGAAAGGGGAGGGTTAGGGTTAGAGGCCCGTATTCAGACCCCCCGTCTTCTGTGGCCATCCATCCGTAACTAACTGATTGAAGTTACTGGACATGCGTAGTAATTATTGTACGCTATTTACGTAGCATTTCGCTACGTAGATTGCGTACACGCGGTCTTGAAGAGTAATGAAAGGGGATGTTTAGGGTTAAAGCAATGAAAGGAGAGTCTTGGGGTCAGGCTGTGGGGAAAGGAGTCTTAGGGTCAGGCAGCAGGATTGGGAGACAGGGTTAGCCTGTGGGGTAGGGAGCCTTAGGGTCAGGCTGTAGAGAAGGGAGGGTAAGGGTTAGAGTAATGGAAGAGGAGGGTTATGGTAATGGAAGGGGAAGGATAGGGTAAGGATTAGGGTAAGGGTTGGGGTTAAATTCATACTTACCATTCGCAGAAGCGTCTTCTGTCCTGCTTGATCGATTGCTTTGCCTCTGTGAGGCAAAAGCATTCCAATTTCCCAGCCAGTTCAGAACTGTCTGGCTGGAAGAGAATGGCCTTTTCTAAAAAAAAAATGGACTGTTTGGAGTGGCGACCCAGACCCCTTTCAAGAGCATACAAATATTTATCTCTGATATTCAATTTAACATTCACATGGACATTTATAGAAAGCTGTAATATATCCTGTAATTTATGTATTTATGAACAGGATCTGAAACTTGGACCACAGCAGTAAGTAACCCATTCCCTTCGATCATAGCTCACCCCTACCTTAACATTTCTGCATCGTCTCAATGTAAAATGGGGGCGCTAAGTAAATGTGAATTGTAAGAAAGTGCTAAAGCCAAACCTTATTGTTAGTTAGCATCCCTTCTATCACCCACAGAGCGGAAGCTTTGCAAACCCCCAGTCAGCCACACATTGTGCGATAATCATGCCAATAAGTGATTTATTGTACTGTATTTGGCATGGATCGATTTCGGGGAACACAATCAAAACTATCCAATTACTCCACGGGCTGATAATCAGATCATTCATGCTGTAGAAACAATCCAACCACCCTGTACCACGCAGGGCAGCCCCAATTATTGAGAAGTGTGTGGCAACTATGCAATGTCCCTGGTGACTGCAATGTTATATCGGTCACCAAGAACATTGCATAGTGTTAGTTGTGTTTGTGGTGCTGAAATGTTGTACTTGGCTGCCTTTTATTCGATAAAAGTAACACAGGGGTAGTAGTAAACTACAACTACTCTTTTGTATTAATATTATACCATAAAATCTACATTCTCTGAAAATCTTAGTAACATCACTATTTGTATGATTAATATTTTACGCATAACAAATTAAATAGTATACTAATAAGCACCTTGAATATAAAATGATAAAAGATTACAAACCTTCACATCGCTTGATTGAGAATCACTAGAAACACCAGCTCTAACATATATGTATGCTGCTACCAACAATAAACATAAAACAATGATGAGCAGAGAAATGAAAAGAGCCTTTTGGAATTGTCCTGAAATAGAAATGTAGACACATTTAACATCAAAGCGGCTGATTCTATCAAGTGCGATGACAGGATTAAGCACAAAGGGCCGGATCCTGACCTACGCAAGGTCATTACGGATGATTGTGTAGGGGGGATTGCACGTGTCCAGATTCTTACCTTAACTGTTATGACCAAGTCTGCGGCCTTACGGCTGCAGACCTGGTCGTAGCGGGGCCTCCCCCTGCCCCAAACCCTAATTTACATGGCTATCTCCGCCTCTATGGGGGAAATACGACCATCGTAAATTGGGGTTACAGCCCCTTTTCCGTAACCACTGGCATATGTAACAAATTTACGTACACCAGCCAGTACGATATCGTAAGTAGGTTACGATATCTTACAGAGAATTTCGATATCGGCCATCATAATTCCCTCCGTCGTACTTACTTCAGGATCAGCCCCCAAGTGTAGTTCTAGAGGCATATTTCGCTCATTGGAATCTGCCCCAGAATGTTTAAAGCTGCATATGCAGATGCATCACTTGGTTAAAGATAAACACTGACATCTCATTAGGATCCTTCTAAAGTACCTCAAGTCCTTTCTGTGCTGGTGTCAGGTTTTATTCAATTGTAGCTTGCAACTCTTGTTTATGATATTTGTTGGTATATAAAATATATATCTTTCTGTTTCAATAAAAGTAATTTTTGTAATCTTCTTCTTCTTCTTCTTCTTCTTCTTATTATTATTATTATTATTATGGCTAAAGGTTATGTGTAGTCCTTTAGATCGAAAAGCTGCAGCAATCTGAAGCCTACAGAAGTTGTTGTAAAATAGTAAGTATGGATCCTGTGCTTAGCTGCAGAAAATGAACATGTCCCGAAAAGGATTAAGGACTTTGCTGACAGAACAATGTGCTTTTAGTACCTCTGCGAATACTAACATCTGTGGTTTGCTTCTTAGACAGATATGATAGTGTACTGGCTCTGTTGACTTCTTAAGAAAAGGTCGTTGTAGTGTACATATATACCATAGCCTTAATCCTTATAAAGACACAGCACTATTATTAAGGTTTATGATTGATTTATTAACCCTATCAAAAAATTTCATGGTGCCTCATAGAAGAGGAAATGGTTACTTATCTTGTCATTTGGGTCTGCCAGTCAAGCTGATAAACCCCATGGTCATGAATAATTATCTGTGAAAGTGCTTTATTTAACGTGATGGCTAAAATGTTATAAAATATTAATGATATTATATAGATATTAGTCTATAAACAACACAGGAGTTGAGGCCTAGTGACTAAATTATTTAGACTCTCAAGTCTAAGGCAAGATTTTTTCTTAATTGTATTACTAAATATACGACAAATAAGGGAATATGATTTTTATTTTAACTACAGAGAACCCACCTGAGCCTGATTTCTGAATTTCCCTTTATTTCCTCTACCTTATCCACAGTAATTTCAGTCTTAAATGCTTGACCCTAGAGTTCTCCAATCTGATGAAATGTCTCCTTGTTACAAGGAATTTAAATATTTTGCTAATGTAGAACTATTACAAATATAAAGCAAATGGCATTGTTTATGATGGTGTATGTATATGCATGTATATGTTTAGTGTTTTTTTTTCTTTTTAATATATCTCTAAGTGATGTGAACTTTTGAGATAATATTTGAATACTGCAGCGGTTCTCAACCTTATTTTGGGGGTGAACCAATTACACACTATGAAATCAGGTCAAGTACCACATTGCAGATATTATATATATAAATATATAAATATATATATATATATATATATATTGTAGAGTCCGTGTACCCCAAAAAAGTACCCTCGTAGATCAGTACGTAATTACCGCTAAAAAACCGCTAAAACTGCGAAAAATAGCACAAAGGCGAATGTTAGTTCAAAACTTACGCAACAGAGTTTCTCAACAGAATCAGGTTAACAGCAAGGT
>WWET01000674.1:295040-317770 GCA_011038615.1 Limnodynastes dumerilii | reverse complement strand
GGGGGGGGGGGAGAATTTATATTGTGAAAGCAAAATTATATTTAACAGGTGAAATTTCTTAGTTTAATTCTATTTCATAGATTAAAAATAAAGCTATGCAGTATGTGAGTTAAGTGTGAAAAAATGATGTATTTTCCCTGCATGTAAAAGATTTAAGATTAATCAGTACCCCTTACTTTGCAAAATGGTATAGCTGAGCTGTACACTTGCACCTATTTTACCCTTACTACCAAACTCTGAATCAGCCCCATTATGCTTTCCGTTCCCCCTTATTATTAGTGAGATACAGGTGCAAAGGGCACTAATCACTAATAGCTAGAAGCTTGTTAATTAGAGGGAAGCAAAAACTAGCTCTACTCTTAGCAATTTTATTGTGTTTCTTTACTTTACATACTTTAGCTTTTTCCACTACATAATACCTCTTTACATATTTATAGTAAAGCTATATTTTATATTTAATGGTGCTTGTATTTTTTTTTTATTTCTTACTTAATTGTCTATGTTTGCTATTAAATAGCACTCCCAACCACCCCCTTGAATGATAACAAGTTAATGTGTTAATTGATAACATTTTATCTGAGTATATGACTAGTGCAGCACCATTGGTGGAACTAATGTAAACTTTAATCAGCATGTTGTAAGAACCTGCATATAAAAAGGTTAAGTTATGTATATTCATTTTTAAATATGTTTGGGAATGCCATTATCTCTGGCAGTCTTCTAAGCACAGTGTGGATGTGGATACTTACCTTGGCCTGGTAGGTTATCTCGTCCAAGTATAAACAATCGATAAGCACACTGTTTCTCTAGAACTTCAGGCAATACTTTAAGTACAAATGTGTCCATATCATTAGAACTGGTTCCAAAGGCATTTTTTGGGTACATGATGTAGGCATCATACATCTTTCCATCTACAAATGTAACATTATTTATAATGTTAGCAATGTATTCATAGAAATGTCACCTCTTATTTATTATTATTTATATATATATTTATATAGCGCTATCAGATTATGTAACGCTTTATAGAGAATATCTCACATTCACATCAGTGGCTGCCCCATTGGAGCTACATTCTAAGTTACCTAATACAGACACACACACACATTTGGGTTCATTTATTCAGCAACCAATTAATCTACCAGTGTGTTTTTTTGGATTGTGGGAGGAAACTGGAGCACCCGGAAAAGCTACATTCTAAGTTTCCTTACATAGACCTACACATAAAAACAGACTAGGGTTAATTTATTCAGCAGCAATTAACCTACAAGCATGTTTTTGGAGTGTGGGAGTCAACCGGAGCAACCAGATTTACAATTTTAGGCATAAGAGACTACAGTGACTGATATATACATAGAAGAGAGGAAGGCTTGTTTCCTCTTCTCATTGGTAAAAATGGCTGCTCCACTGAATTTCATTTACAAGTATGAGAAAAGGGTAAGACACCACTTCATCTATTCACAGAGCGTGTATCCAATCACAGAGCGCATTGCGCTGGCTCTGTACACAAGTATTGTGAGTGCCCCTGCAGCGCTATGGCAACCATTATAAACAAGTGACTGAGAGCCAATATGTCACTACATGCATCCTAGGGATAATAAAATTGAGAGTAGGGGTAAGCGCCAATTTACACTTCTGTGATGTATGCAATAAATATGTAACTGGATTAAATCCTAAATCAGTCAATGAGTGAAGTGTTAAAATCCACCATATTTCACATCCCATGGTATTCAGCCATGTAATAAAGAGATGAGAATAAACAGATTCACGGTTATTAAACCAAGTAAAAAAGTTCCAATATAAATTTAGTATAATATAAAAAGATATATGTAGCAGGATCCAGGTGTTCCATTAGAAGTGGAGCAAGAACTGCTGGTGTTAAAGTGTTAAACCCCTGCTCTCAATTTTATTATTGGTCTTTTATTTTTGGGGAATTGGTGAATCCCCAGAGTTTAAGGTACCAGCAGCCATTATGTAGCGCAATACTTTCCTCCTGCATTTTTACATTGGATTTTGCATCCTAGGAATGGCTGTAGTGTTAAAACAAGTACTGGTAACTTTTTTGAGTCTCCTAAGTGCCTCCTTAAAATAACTCTTTTGATAACTGATACTACCATAACCCTCAATAAACTTATAGTGGTAACAAAATTCTATCCATGCTTGGAATTACCTATTGGAACAATTATTTCTGCCATTAATGTTATTTGACTCTATAAATATAATATAAAATGTTTGTAATTTAATGCATGGCTTTTGTTTCTAATTTGATTACATCAAGTTGAATTTAGAGATTGTAGGATCCCCTGCAAAAGATTCTGAGAAATCCCCAATCACTAAGCCACACTAACCAGGCATCTGTGTATTTGCTATTTAACCACTCCAATTCTCATGGATGGGGTTGAGTAGCCAGGGCCTACCTTAACCTTTCAAACTTGAGGAATTTCAGAATTCTATCAATCACGAGGGAACACCTATACTGTACATTGACTAAAAGGGAAACACCCATTACAAGTCAACCCAGCCTCTTTGTTGTATGGTTTCAGAGGAGTTATTCCTCTTCAATTGTCAAAATGTCTTCCAGCAGCACATATGTGCAGGTTGAATATGCAGTCATGATTTGATAGGAATCACAGAACTTGGGGAATTTCTGGATGCAACCAAGACATTGGGCCGGATACACACCTAAGAAGCAGTCGCTTTTTAGGTGTGTATCTTTAGTAAAGCATCTACTGCACATGCATAGTAAATCCTTTACGCAATCTATGTAAAGATTGCACAGAGTATTTTATGTAAAAATAGGCGGCGTTCTGCTGACTCTGGGAGGGTTTGGGTGAAAGTAGGAGGGGGGAGGTATTTAGATTACGCGGGGGTGCGGGGAGCGGCAATGTCGATGCGGACATTGCACAAATAGTTAAGGTAGGCCTATGGCACTCGTAAGTGCCATAAAGTACCTAAAAACAGGGGGTGGCATGAGAGCAGGACGGGTGAGTTAGGTGCATGTCTATCCACACCTAACTCACACCGGATCTGTGAATCCGGTCCATTAAGAGGACTACTACCTAGTGAAACAAATAACAAATCTTGTCATTTGCATTAGTGAACAGTTTTCATCACAGTGTTGTATGGATATTACCTTTATGATTTCCACGAAAAAAGCAGGAACTCCGGTACCAAAGAACTATTTCAACTTTAAAAAATCTCATGACAGTTATAGCTATGACAGTAACAACGATCACTGCCACAAATAAAGCAATCAAAGTTCTCCGAAAATTAGGTTCTGCAAACACAGAAAAGGTTAAGAGAAGATAAGCCATTTATACTATTGAAAAAAATGCATTGACCAAAGTAATTTTGGGTGTAATTTTCTATTGTGGTCCCCAATGGCTTTATAACTTTGCTTTTACAGCTTTCCCTATTGAAAATGATAAGGTGCTTCAAAAGACACCTCTGCTCAGCAGACTAAAAGATCATGTCATGATCACTGATGATCAGACAGTTTGCAGGAATAAACGGATGGGTGTCATATACCATAAATACAATATTATAGCACTATGGGCTCATGAAATATAGACCTTTTTCCTGGAATTACAGGAGAGCAGGCAAATCTCCTGCAATGGGCTTGAGTCTGTGAGTTTATACAAGTCATGGATCTAAATCCCGCCCCGTGCCTATCAATACTGTAATTCCTAGTGTTATTAGGGATTGGGCAGGACTTTAAGCCCCACCCCATGCCCTAGTAACACTATGAATTTTAGTGTTGATGGACAAGGCAGTGCTTCATGGCGCAATTTGCAAAAATTGTTTCATCAAGCCCCACCTATACTAGCATCTCTTTTTTCCATTTGATATCTCCCAGAGGGAAGAAATAAAAAGTTGTTATAAACATTTTTCTTTTAATTATTTTTGGGAGCATATGTTATTTTTCTTTTTCATTATGTTTTATTTATATATTAAATACTATATTTTATAGCACTATTTTATAGCACTTTAACAAACTGAATAAGCAATATAAAAAAAAATAGACTAACGTTTTCTTTTAAAGGCTTATTGCTACAAATATACCTTTATTTTTCATTACATATGCTTTTCATTTGTTGAAAAGAAGCTCATGAGTTACCCAGGATATTAGGTTTAAATAGGGTAACTTAATAAGAAAAACCATGTGATAATGAAGATCATTTTAGGTCGGTTCCTAATAAATGATTTTGATGCAGTCAGAAGGCTGAGCAATGGTTGTCTATGGATCTGCAATGGTAAGTCTGCTATATCATAACATAGTAACATATTTGGGGATCCATTTACAAAACGGTGATGCCTTCATTTTCATGAGATAAAACCGGTTTTATCTTCTGAAAATGAAGGCATCGCCATTTACAATGCAATGATCACCATGGAAACCACGGCGATCATTAGCATTGCTCCCCTGATCGCTGGCCCACTCTAATGAATGCGGGCCAGCTGATCGCTGAATTTACAAAGTATCGGTGCGGATTTTAGCAACCCGTGCCGATACTCTATATAACGTCATCTAAAGACGGCGTTAGGGCAAGCTTTCCTGCGGTCTCCCCATATATCCCCCTTTTCCTCCCCCTAATAGCTGTAATTAGGGAGAGAAAAGGAGGGTTATGTATAGGGAGACCGCAGGATCACAGTGTGTGTGCATATTAATTTTTAAAAATTAAACATATAACAATTTATGTTTTTTTTAAACAATAAAAATAAAATTAATAAATGTTGAATTTGAATATTTAAATAAAAAGAAAAAGAAAGGGTTACGCATCTGTCCTGCGATCCACGTCTTTCAGTCCCCGAAGTTAAGTCTCGGCGCATACGCACTGTATTTAACTTTTGGGACTAGAAATTTTTCAAGTCCCAAAAGTTAGCCACTGCGCATGCGCCGGAACTACAATTACGAACTTACCCGAACTTCTCTGGCGAAAGCCCCGCAGACCATCACGTTACCTCACCGGAGCAGTAAAAGTTCCCAAAACGCTCGGCCCCGATTATCTCATCTCATGGGATTCTTGAATGATTATCGCTTTTTGTTAGAAAAATCATGCAGATTTTCGATAATCATTCAAGATTTCCATGGAGAGAGGGCAGAGCGCTTCAGAACCCCACACGCTGATAGGCTACAGCACTGTGTCCTCTCTCCCTCTGCCTGGGCATACAGCGCTGTATAGCCAGACAGAGGGAGAGAGGGCAGAGTGCTGCAGAACCCCACACGCTGACAGGCTGCAGCGCTGTGTCCTCTCTCCCTCTGTCTGGCTATACAGCACTGTATAGTCAGACAGAGGGAGAGAGGACACAGCGCTGCAGCCTGTCAGCGTGAATTTTTCATTTATAATATTTTTTTTTTTGCAGCCAACCAATAAGCTGGCTGCATGGGTCTCCTGTCAAGATTGACAGGAGACCCAGTCAATCAGAGAGAGACTGCAGACAGCCAATAGGCTGGCTGCAGGCTCTACAGCAGAGATTATCGCCCCCAGCCTCTGCTGTGTATGGTGCCGATATCAGGACTTTTCCCCAGGGGAAAATCGTTCCGTTTATTGGCAGCCATATGCTGGGAGCGATAATCGCTCTAGTGTGTGGCCAGCTTTATAAATGAAATTGATCCAGATGAAACGACCTCTAATCTGTTGCAATCTAAAAATATCCCTGCTGTCCCAAGATTACAGTCTTGTTTGTCCCTGGAACCACTACTGTCCTTCATTGTAATTAGTGGTCCTGGTAACCCTGGATGCCCTTTTCTGCTAAAAATTTGTCTAACCTTTCCTAAATATATCAAGTGAATCTGCCATCACAACCTTTCCCTGGCAGTGGATTCCATACACTTGCACCTAAAAAAGTTGTAAATGCATAGTTTAATTCTCTTTAATAGTTCTCAAATTATTCCCCATAAAAGGACTTTATTTTATAAAGAACTCCAATATGGAGAAAATGTAATCACAATTAAGGAGGAATACAGTGCTTTATATGCCCCATAATAAAGCTATATTGGCAAAATGTTAACTAATGTGGCTCCCCCAATGATATTAATAAATAAATAAATTATTTAAGACGCGTAACTTACCACTGCAGGGCATGCTGGCTCTTTGGGAACCACAAGCGCCAGTATGTCCTGTTATCAAGGGCCCGATGTGCAGCTTAATGTTCCCAATATACTGTACTAATGTAAGGGCTGTTGTTTACATAAAAAAATGAAATCATACTTTACCTGCTTGGAAGGGATCTTGTTATGTGAGAAATCCAACCTTCCAAGCTTTTACTCCAGTGGCAGTGGCTTTGCAAAAGCCACTTACATGTCCTGCCACCAGGACATCCCCACTGCAAATGACAGTTATACTGGCACTGGTGTGTATAAAACTTCTTACATTCCCACGCTGTCAGTATATTGGGGACATTGGGCCTGATTCAGAGGAAGAAGGAGCTTGAAATTAAGGCCCTGATTCACAGACTGAAAATAAGAGAGAAAAGTTGCTCCTGGGCAAAACCTTGTTGCTTTCAGGGGGAGTCAAGTTAATTGTATTCTTTGCATGCAGGGATATATCTTTGAATTGTTTACTACACACACAGATACTGAACAGCTTTACTATCACACTGTTATTTAGACTTGGGTTCGGAAACGCCACCTCTCAACTCTAATACGGTTTGCAACAAATGTAATATGACTTCCCTGAAATCAACATGGTTTAGCCCAGGAGTAACTTTCCTCTCTTATTTTCAAGCTCCTTCTCAAGTCTGAATCAGGTCCATTAAGCTGTACATTGGGCCCTGGATGGCAGGACATGCTGTTGCTTGTGGTTCCCCAAGTGCCATAATGCTCTGGCCTCCATGGGCATGCTGGTGCTTGTAGCACTACAAGCACCAGAGAATTATTAGATTTCTTTTTTATTGGGTTATTTAATTAAAAAAAATTCTGTGGTTTTCAAAAAAAAAAATAAAAATATATTTTTACAGTATGGGGTGACCTGCGCCTTCCACTTGCACAATCCCATGGAATGGTATAAGCGTATGACGGAAGCGCAGGCAGCTAACACCACTACTGAACATTTTTAATAAGAACAAGTGCCCCTGTTCTCATTTAAATATCGTGGAACTCCTGGTTCCACTGGCACAGTACAGGCGGATGCGTACACAGTCCAATGGGCAGCCTTGCCCCCATCTTTCTGTGTTCGCCCTCATTGTGAGCAAGTGCAGTGCTCATTTTGGCTACGTTTCTGTCTGGAAAACAGACTAGAAAGCAGCTTTGAGTCAGCCCCTATTTATCTGCTATAATGGAGCTCTATATGAAATAAAGGGTCTGATCCAGAGTTTGACAGTAAGGGCAAAACAGGTGTAAGTGGGGTTTGGATCCCTGCAACGAAAATCTGATTTTCGAAAAGTCAGATTTCTCCCAGCCAATTGCGAACTGGTTGGGATTTCGATTGCTATGCTTCGATTTCGATTGCTATGCTCCACGGAGCACCAAAAGCTCTGTTCTACTAAATGGTAAGAAAAAATAGTCCCTTCCCTAATTGTAACCCTAACCCTCCCCTCTCACTACCCTAACCCTCCTTTCCTGGCAGCCAGACCTAACCCTCTCTCCCCTGCAGCCTGACCCTAATTCTCCATCTACCGCAGCCTAACCCTAAACCTCCCTCCCCTGCAGCCTGACCCTAACCTTCCCTCCCCTGCAGCCTGACCCTAACCCTAACCCGCACAGAAAGTTTACTCACCTGTACCTGGTCCGGGACATCGCAGACGGCAGAAGGACAACGGTAATTGTGAAAGTGAATGGGTAACTTTTACCGAAAGTAACTTTCGAATGTCCCATTTTCGGCAATCAGAGTATCGTTCCGGAGAGTGTAACCGGTGCAAGTGTACAGCTCGGCTAAACCCTTAGTACCCTTAAAGTATGAGGTGCTAATTAATTAATAATTTTGTATGCAAGAAAAATTCTTTACTTTTGCACATAGAACTCACAAACTGCACAGCTCTATGTTTCATCTATAATTTGGTGCTGATCCTCTTAATTCCAATTCTGGTTACATAGTTTAAATTTACCATTGCAGTTCAACATTGAATTGATCAGGTCTACACTTGCACCTATAAAACGGTGTAAGTACAGCACTCGATCAGCCCCAACGCCCTATAACAGGGGGAGGAGCATAAAAGCCTATTATAGGAAATCATTTATCACTAATTATTATAAAATAGCTCAGGCTTTTACCTTGAGATTTTTACTTTCCTTTCAAAGCATTGTTTTTATAAGCATCTAGGATTTGTAAGTGGAGATCCATTTATCATATTATCTTAGTAGGCCTATTATCGTGCATATCACCCGTGCAATTGTTTATTTATTTATGTTTATTTCCTTGTTGCATAAAGGGTACAGGAGCAATGGGGAAATTTAAAAAGTCCATTGTTAACAGCAACATTTCTTTGTATCAGAAAGATTAGGAAAACACTGAGTTAAAGTAAACCACTGTTGTTTACAAAAGAGGTAGCAAGTATAGTGAAAGCAAAAAAGATTAGCCTTTAGGAATTATGAGCAAACTCAGAATAATGATGACAGGGAGGAGTATTTCACAAAGTAGAAGGATGGATCGCCTGTAATTCCTATTTTATAAGGAAATCAGTAGCAATCTGAAATGGCAGTCCTATTTTTCCCTGGAACCATTACTGTTCTTTATTTTAATTAACGGACCTAGTAACCTTGGATGCCCTTTTCTGCTACAAATTTATTAAGTGAATTTGCCATCATAACCTTCCCTGGCAGGTTGCCGGTTCTCCAGGAATGTCCGGGAGACTCCCGAAATATTGGGTAGGTATCCCGGGAGAACTGGAAAATCTCCCGCAAGGGACTTGAGGCTCATGGGTTTCCATTAAACCATGGCCTCAAGTCCAGCCCCCCTGCCTGGTGTTATGGGATTACCTGGACCGAGGACCGGGGTGACCGTGAGTAGAGGAAGGAAGTGTTACAGCAGACCGGGATTACCCCCACAAGGGACCAGAGTGACTGTGAGAAAGCAACCCCACTTGGACGCAGAGCCTGAATTCCAGACCTGGTCTTCGCTAGAGCCCCTGATGGTGGGCATAGACTGGAGCTACAAGGAACCTGTCAGGATGCGGGACCAGAGGGGTAACTCCCGGGAGAGGAGATTAGAAGTAAAGGAGGAAATTAGTGGTAAGACAGTAGGAAAGGGGAGTAAGCGGGAAACAGATCGGACCGGAAGAGACCGCCCCATGACAAACCACACTGAACGTAAAACAGAGACCAAAGACATAGGAGGGTAACGAGACAGGCGAGACTTACTGACGGACTAGGGCAACTACACACACACACCAGCAGGGACCCCGAAGGGTAACACAGACACTCACACAGGAATAGGCAAGGATTAAAACAAAGGGTTAATATAACAAGGTGGGAGAAGAGGTAATGGAACAGACAGGAGAACAATGTGGTACAAGGCATGATAACGCTGGGTCAATCAGGAACAGAGCAAAATGCAAAGGCAGAGAGAAATCATATGTGGATTAACATTTTTCATCCATATATCGATTTTATACCAATTCAACGTATCGGATTATTCTCCTATCTATCTGGATACATTTAGAACCTTCATAATATTATTCATCTATGCATTTATATACCTGCTGATTTTGCTTATATGTGCCGATAGTGTTTACAACATTCATACATTCTACCAGTACTTGTAGAATTGGTGGTTATTTTAACCTATGTATTATTAAATGTTATTTTTACTGTAAATCTATTGTCACTTATCACTTGCTTGCTTTTTTTATATAACATAGTTATTCTGGGATTTAAGTGCAGATTTTTTTCTCTGTTCTCTATACAATTTTTGGTCTTGACACCACCCATTTCCTGCGATTATCCCACATACGAGTATATATAGTTATCTATTGCATAATATATAGTGTGTATAAAAAGTCACGCGCTTTCTGCATTGTTGCTACCAGCGCTCATCATTTAGTTTCTGTGTAAGTACAGATCAGCCCCAAAGTTCTTTAACGGGGAGAACATATAGGGAATAATTTATCAGAAATTATTATAAAATAGGTCAGGTTTTACCTGCTTTGAGTTTTTTCCTGCCTTTTAAAGCATTGTTTTTATAAGCATCTAGGATTTGTAACTGGAGATCCATTTATTATATTTTCACAGGTAACCTCATCTTAGTAGGCCTATTATTGTGCATATCACCTGTGCAATTGTAAAGTATTATTGTTTTTTACTTCCTTGTTACAAAAAATGTTACTGAGAGGAGGAGGTCGTTTGGGGGTGACAGGGAGGCACCCATAGCCTAACCCATAGCTTTGCTGGTGTTTACCAAGTTCTCTTTTCCCAGGTTGATGGGGGAATATGATTTATATGGTGTTTCTGGACTAATGGTTTTGATTCCCTTGTAGGCTCAGAGCCTGCGGGCCTTTGCATCAGCATGGACCCCGACGCCACTGCATCTGTTGCCCCAATGGTAGTTCTGCCCCATTATGGAATTCAGTTAGGGGCCGGCCCTTCATTTACGGTGCCGTACCCTCATTTATACATGCCTAATTCCTGCACACAAATGAAGGGACGGGGAACAGCCGGATGCAGATCCATGCGTAGAAGTTAAGGTACAAGAGAGGGGAGTGACAGTGGTGTGCACTCCACTCCCCACTTTCGTGCGTAGTTTCAGACCCCCGCACATACAGAAAGCTGGATCAGGTCCCTGGGGTGGCATGTGGGTAGGAGAGTCTGTTCCCTGTAGGTACCCACTCTTGGCAAAAACACCACACAGCTCTAACCCACCACCCCACTTCATTAATATGTTTGTAATTAGTTATTAGTAGATGGGCTTAATACGTACCTGGGGGCTTCAGGATAAAATATGCATTGCGTTCAGTTTGAGTACCGACTTTACAGTAAAATTTTCTATTATAGTCTTCTTCTGTAACTTTTGAAAACATTAGATCTATGCCTGTTATTTCCATATCTTCTTTCCTGTGACAAAGAAAGAAAGAAAGAGAGAGAGAGAGAGAGAGAGAGAGAGAGAGAGAGAGAGAGAGAGAGAGAGAGAGAGAAAGAAAGATATTATATTCCTCACATTGAAATAATGTTTAATACTATGTACTCGATCTAGACTGGAACATACATGTATAAGTATAGTACATGTCTGCATTCCTTGGCACTATGCATGCCCAGAACAGATCTGCAAACAATCACAATGATTGAAGCCTGAATGCAACTCACTGCATGACTGTTTGCACTCAGAGATACATAGTCAATGTACAGTATTTATACATGTTAGTACAGATTTTCTATGGTTGGATATACAAACAAGATGTGAAGGAATCTGCAAGCACTGGGCCACACTAGTCATACATTCATGTGCTTGAACATAATCACTCGCATGGGCAGACTTCTGTCTACCCCACAAGCTGAGACAGGATATATCCATGTCCATATCAGTTTCTCCACTCCTAACTTCAGAATTACCAGCAGTCATATTATTAAAGGTCCATAAAAATAATTTGATGTAAATAAATAAATGAAAGCGGGGCCGTCTAGGGACACCTCAGGCAGTGGTACACATTGAGAGGGAATGTTAATACTGTATATTGTAGTAAGTAAGAATTCTTACTTAGTAAGCCAGCCCCTTGTTGAAAGCTCTCGGAAGCATCATTCCTCTTATGTATAGATATGTTTAAGTGCATTCTGATTGGTTAGTACAGACAAAATACAGCAATCGGAATTGCCTGAAACTGGGGGATGGATTTCTAGATATAAAAATGCATAGAATTTCCTGAACATAAATTCATTGTTTAATTCTATTCTGAGTAATGAGAAACTCTTACTTACAATCGGTTTCCAACTACCACTCTGCCATCTTCATAATAGTTATCAATGGAAAAATCATTAACTGTCCAATACAAAAGAATACGACCCTGAGATTTGACTATACAGGAAACATTAAGAGCAGCTCCTGTAAAAGATTTACATGTTAGAACAATTTTATTCCAAATAATGAACTTATGAGCAAGTATTTGTAAAGCCAGGTGTACAGTACACTAGCAGTGAGACTCCTCTAAAACACTTACCAAACCAGTATGGGGGCAAAAGGAATGGGAAGCACTAGATAGCTATGCTAAATAAGACCAAAAGAATGGATCTGATAATAAAATTAGAAAAACCTTTAACCTAAAATGGTAATCATAAAAACATGATTTAAAAAAATTATACAAATGGCACCTGACCCAACATACAAGTACTATTGTAGCTGCACAGTGGTAGAATGGATCAATGTCCGATTGTGTGCTTTTAATAACTAATGGTGTCAGTCTGAATAGTGGATTGAATCGGGTCCTATAGTAACGATGATAAGGAGCACATTGCTAAAGTTTTTGCTTGGTTTAGAGCTTCAAATCCTTTGAAATATAGGCCAATAAAAATGACAGATTGTCCCCAAAACCGATTCCAACCTAAAAGGGCTGTGCTACTTAGCATTGATGCCCATCTGGAATGAATATATATATATAAAAGTGCAAACTCACCTAATTCTACGTTAATGTAGTTATTCCTTGGATGTATAATGAAAGGATCAGTTTTAATCGATGGTTCTGGAAAAATAGTGAAAAAATAAAATTATTTTTTGAAATATGTTTTCAACCTTTTTAGCATATTTGCAGATTCCACAGTTTCCTAACAAGGAACCAGATCCTGAGCTCTATGCATCGGTATGAGTGCATGGGAGACCATTTTCATTATTCACATGGAGTTCCTTATACTAAAAACCTCCCACTTGTGACTGCAACCCATCCCATGGACAGGTCAAATTGAAGGTGTCTATTAAACTAAACGTGTCCCAAGTGAGGCACTCGGAGCATACACGCCGCGTCAAAGCAGATGTTTCCTGATGGAAGGAGTCAGAAAATGCCCTAGATGTCTGGATCTGATTCAGTATTTGGTTTAGCAATATTTATCCTGACCAAACAGCTGGCAGACAATATGGTCTAGAGGTTAAAGTAAAAAATCTGAATGGCACTGAAACATTTCTTTCCCACTCAATATGCCATAGTTATAGACACTTCCATGTCCATAGACCAATCTCAATCAGCTTGCATAGGGCCCCTTTTGCATTATTAATTCTATTTATTCATTTATTAACAGGTTTTTATATAGTGCATCAGATTACCCAGCACTTTACAGAGAATATTTCACATTCACATCAGTCCCTGAAGCTACTGTACATTTCTAAATTCCCTAACAAACATCCACATACACACAGACTGGGGTTAATTTATTTAGCCAATTAACCTACCAGCATGTTATTAGAGTATGGGAGGAAACCCACGCAGACATGGAGAGAACATACAAACTCCACATAGATAAGGCCTAGTCCGGGAATCAAACTAATGACCACAGTGCCGTGAGACAAGTGCTACTCACTGAGCACAACATTATCATTAATTATCATTATCATTAACAATTGTATGGTGTAGACAGAGTAACCTAGTCAGGCATTAGTGACCAAGGGGTAGATCCAGAACTACATTTGCCATACGTTTACTCGCATAGCATATTTATGCGTGCGTACCTTCTATACACTCCCCTTGTCACACCCCTTGAATGTACGTATTTTGTCAAGATACGCTTTCCAAACCCTACCTTAACTTTTGGCAATGTAACCGATGTGATCCGCAAACGTACGTATGTGCAACACGTATTTACGCAGCTAAGCACGCCCATACTGTACACTTTAAATACAAACCCCCGCCAACATAACGTATTTCAGACGTATTTTTGTGAAACGTAAAATTGGCACGCCCACACGTAAGTATTTACGTGACACATGCGTGAATGGCCCTTACGTTCACATTTATGCTACGTTACGGTGCGTATTTTCTATGGTGCGCATACGCAGTACTTACTAAAAGGCGATTTTACATCTCTGCCATGCGTAAATTCGCTCACAAGCGTTGTTTTGGATCTGGCCCCAAATCACATGGCATGCAGAAGAAACAATACAGAATTGTAATTTTAGACTTTAACATGCCAGATTATACTCTAACAGAGGGTGTAACGACACTATGCTAATGTCAGTCATGACAGTAGGTGCCTATGGAACATTACACATAGTTGTCTAGGTAACTAGTAGGAAAATAAATAGGTGGAAATTCTGCCCCATAGGAACTTTGATTATCATGTGGGATGTGGAATGGAATTAAACATTTTTGTAAACCTACAAAACAGCAACTGTGCACCACTAGCTGCACTTATACCGTGGAAACATGGTAAACATATAGGACATTTTATTTCAGGGCTAAATAAAGAAAACTAATTCAGAAGTTTTGGGATATTCTTCACAATGAGGGAGCCCTCCCTGTGGAAGCTCGTCAGCAAAACGCGCGTTGGAGACGCTGTTTATGGACGGACGCGCCGTGTGCACCGGCGCCCCGTCTGCCTTTTTGATCCCACAAGCTCTGAGATACTCACAGAGAACTGAATACCAGACCAGAAGACCAGCATACAGGAGATATTATTCCGAGTGTAGGGAGGGTGAGTTACCTGCGTGGAACACGTGAAGCCTGACCGTGAGGTTGGTAGTCTGTACTAGGGACAGCTTACCCGGATTAGATTAGGTTTTTCACCCCTCTCCTCTTTTTTATTACGTTTTGGAGTCTAGCATGATTTTTGCACATGCTGAATTCTTCTGATTTAAGTACTGCTTTATTATTACTATACTTACCTTATCTGCATGTGCTGGACTTTCCTAATTCGAGTACCTTTGTGATTACACTTGCTACATAGCGTTTTGATATTTTGTATAACTTGTTGAGATCATTTAAAAATTCGCTACAAACATCACAGTCATTGAGCTGTATGATTTGTTTCTCAGCTATTATAGCTGATCTAATAAATTGCAATTGGCATGACTTATAGCTATCCTTGTGCTTTATTGAGATATCAGATACTATGAGTGAACAGACAGTGCACTGTTATAAAAGTAGCCACTAGGATCTTTTCTTTAAGGATTCAAAAACCTGTATTTTGTTCTGTATTAATTGTTGGGCTATACGGTAGCACCCCCCATTGTGGGGTAGGTCTCACTCTTTATACTATATGTGCGGCGGAACTTTTGTTGTTTTCCGCATTGATTAGAGCAGGCCGGCGATCGTGAGTGAAGAAGCTGATGATCGCCATGGTTTCCATGGCGATCATAGCTTTGTAAATTGTGCACACATCATTTCAGGAGTAAAATTGTCTTTATCTCCTGTAAACGATATAGTAAATGGAGCCCATAGTGTACAATTTAAATAGAAAGTCCAGCCCAACATGCATATAAACTACGCCCCATATAATATATTTCTGGGCATATGGAAACCAGTTCTGTACGTTCAAAACTTCTGTGTGCAACCGCAGAACTGAGCATGTGCAGTATGCATGGAATAGGCAACTTACGTACCAGTGTGTGTAAGTTACCTGCTGTTCATAGTTCTGGATCAAGACCAATGTCTGGATAAACCTCTTTATCTTGTAATCAAAAACAGGAAGCGCTAGGATATTAAACCACTATGGAGTCTCGACAGGTAATAGAACAAATATTTATTAACCACATTGAAAAATATATAAAATCATGCAAGATAAAATGCAGCCTGTTATGGTAGTTTAGAGATTCTAAAATAAGTACTCAAAATACCCTTAATTAGATCGCTTTGTGTAGTAGATTACTATCATGAATACAAGTCCTGTGGTGTGCGGAGAATTAATAGAATAGCAATGCCACAAGTCCAAATTCCAGAATAACTGGATCCTTAATGTAAATATGTATGGTGTTTGAGTAGTCCAAAATCCTGTATCAGGTTATGGGCACCAATTTGAGGTAGACAAGTGATAATAAGAGGAGAACTCACGTGTATCCCACAGATGAACCAGACAAAGTCCTGTATCAAGTTGAGGGCACCAATTTGGGGTGAACAGAGTAACAATTTGGAGTAGAGCTCATGTGTGACCCATAGATAGATCAAACAGCGGGTTCCAGAGTGGTGTAGGGAGGATGGATAACTCACATGCCAGCCACGACCAGAGAGATGTAAAGAGGCTCACAGATCCGTCACAACCAAATAGGTGATGCTGGCGCGTCTCCCACGTGTAGCGGCCAAAGGACGCGTCCCAAAGCAGAGAACGAGGGCCAACCAACTCGCTGAGGAGCCGCGGCTGGAGGCTCCGACTCCCTCAATGCCCGAATTGGTGTATGCTGGCGTAGGCGGGACACCACGTGTTCTGGTCTTTGGGTCGGCAGGATGAGCCGCTGGCTGATGGTATAAAGGCTCTATATTCTCACACATGCCGTAACTGTATGATGGCTATAAGTCCAACAGGAAGGATCCACTATGTGGAAACAGGAATAGTACCCAAGGGTATATGAGACAAAAAAGGCTGCTTCCTTGATGCGTTTCTCCGTTAATTCCAACGGTTTCATCAGAAGGCTTAACAGTGACTAGCACTGTGTCTGCTTTTAAACCCTGCATGTAATTAACAAATTAGTTGCACCTGTGTAGATTAAAACTAAAGCCTGTCGAGACTCACACGTTACAAGTTTTGTTACATAATAGCAGCAAAGTAGCAGAAGTTGCTTTTTACAAAAAGATACATTACAAATAAAATTCAATAAACAATAAACGATATACAATGTGCAAAATATGCAAAACAAGAAAATCCCATTATAAAGCAAGTCATTCAATTCCCTTTGTTGAAACATTGGAATACTCAGCAGGTAATTGCCATTAGCAACCGTTTACCACATTCAACATTCAAAGTTGTATTATAGATTTACATTAAACCATACATATACCATAGTTTAAGAGACAATCATTATATGAAATAAATATTAAATAAAAAAATATAATAAAAGATAATAAATAAATAAATAAATAAAAAATAAAACATAATAAATTAATATAATACATAGATGAAGCCCCACATAAAGAAAAATCAACCAAATACACCAAATAACCAAAAAAGAATGAATTAAATAAATAAAATTAAATTAAATTAAATAATGAATAATAAAAAAATAAAAAAATATGTGTTTTTTTGGGACTTAGGTATATTGTTGGTCTAAAGTCTATATAGACCCCAGATATATTGTTATAAACCCATAAATAAAATGAAAAAGGATATGAGAAATGAAAAAGACCCCTGTTATTTTTAAAAATCCAGATTAACACATTCATTCATACCCCCTGGATATATGGATTGTAGAATGTGGATCCAGTATGCTTCCCTGGAACACAGACGCTGATATCTATCCCCTCCACGAGGGGTGGGAGATATCAATTCAATCCCCAGTATATTAAGATAGGATGAATCAGAATTGCAGCACTTAGAAAGGTGCATAGCAACACTACTCTTAGGGTTTTTTTTGTAGTATATTGCGCCTGTGTTCCAGGGATCTCAATTTGAGAGAGCGTGTAGTTCGCCCTACGTACAACACTTGCATTGGAGCAAGTAGATTAGATAGGAACTGTTACAATTTATAAAAGATTTAATAGGAAAAACAGAGCCTGTAATATGGGATTTGAAATCCTTGATTTTATTTCCTATAAATGAACAGGTAAGGCATCTCGAATGCCCCCATTTAAAACAGCCTGTTATTTTAGGTAAACCCCATTGATCTAAAAGGGTGATTTTTTTTGTGTTATTATTTATAGAGTTATTCGAAGGATTATAAAAACTGGGTGACAAAAAGTTACCCAAATTTTTTGCCTTTTTGTAAACTACTTGGGGTTGGTTAGGTAAACATAATTTTAGAATAGGATCAAGCATCAGAGTATTATGATTCTTCTTAATTATGCCAGTAATCTTTTTGGCAGCACAATTATATTTAGAAACAAAAGTAGGAAAATTTTGTTTACAATTTTTTACCTGATGCTTACTAATATTTGATACACCTGGGGGTTTAAGTAAAGAGGGTCTATCTAAACCCACTGCATTTTGATAGGCCTCATTGAGAAGTGAATCAGGGTAAGATTTAGATTTAAAAGACCTAATAAGGTCTTCTGCCTGTGGTTGAAAAAGGTCCAGGGTGGAACAGTTGCGTCTGATGCGACGCAACTGTCCCCCCGGGATATTATTGAGCCAAGATCATTTGTGATTACTAGTAAAGTTAAGAAAGTTATTGCAATCTACTGGTTTATGAAAAGACTGGGTAGTAATAACAGAATCATTAACAATAATGGTAATATCTAAAAAATTTATTGTAACTGGATGTATATCACAAGAAAACTTTAAATTAAATTGATTAGAGTTGAGATAAGATACAAAGTCTCTCACCTCACCCTCCGTTCCATCCCAAATCATAAACAGGTCATCGATATACCTGCAATATAGGACGAGGCCCGCCGGAGCCCCGCCCCCCCACACATGTTCCTCCTCGAAGAGGCCCATGTGTAGGTTGGCGAAGCTCGGGGCGAACCTCGTCCCCATCGCCGTCCCATGAACCTGACAGTAGTGCATATTGTGAAAAAGGAAATGATTGTGAGTGAGAATGAATTAAATTGACTGTAACAAAAACCGTTTGTGCTCTAAAGTGAGTGAAGGGTCAGAGGAAAGAAAAAAATCAACAGCCTCTAACCATTTTAAGTGCGGAATATTAGTGTATAGTGCCTGTACATCACAGGTAACTAATAAATATGTGGGTGACCATTGAACTGTAGAAAGAACTTGTAAAAATTGAATGGTGTCTTTAAGATGTGACCGTAAATTCACCGCGTGTTTCTGTAAAAAATGATCCACATAAAAGGATAAATTAGAAGTGAGTGATCCGATGCCTGATATGATTGGGCATCCTGGAGGGTGGGTGAGAGACTTATGTATCTTCGGAAGAAAATAATAAATTGCAATAACTGGGTGCAGTGGGAAAAAAAAATTAAATATATCCTTGGTGATGATCTTATCATCCAAGGCCACGGACAAGAGGGTGTGTAATTCTCGTTGGTATGTCATGGTAGGATTACTGGATAAAGTTTCATAAAACCTCTCATCCCATAGTTGGGAGAGGGCTTCATGTTCATAATAGGAGGAGTCCATAAGGACAAGCCCCCCTCCCTTGTCCGCGGCCTTGATAACTATAGAATCATCACACATCAAATCCTTTAGGGCCCCTCTCTCTGAAATTGTCAAATTGTTATTAAAATTGTTTTTTTCTCCATTTTGTCACAAAGGGTCTTCATTTCAGAAAGTGTTTGTTTATAAAAACTTTCAATTATCCCTGTCTTATGTTGAAGAGGGTAAAATTGAGATTTTTGTTTAAATTTATTAGATGCAGTTGTATATCTGTCCTCTATTACAGGGATATTATCAGTATCTATAGTATATGAAACTTCAGCATAAGAAATATTGGATGCAATAGACGGCTCTCTAGAAGGAGGAAATTGGGGAATTGAATTATCAGTTATTGTAGAATGTGCAACAATATCTTTAATAGATAATAAATCAATAAGGGCTTGTAAAGCTTCTTGGTCATTTTCTGTTAGCATTTGATTCTCAACAGGTTCTTTTCGTAATGTTTTACTATAAAAGAATCTCTGTCTACAAATGGAACGAACGTATTTGTTGAGTTGAATAAAAAGCTCAAAATAATTAGGCTTTGAAGAGGGCGCAAATTTTAAACCCCTGGACAGGAGGGATAATTGTACAGGGGTAAGAATGAGAAATGATATGTTAAATATACCTTTGATGTCTATATCCTGCTCTGAGCTGGATTTGAAGGTTTTCTTTTTCCCTCCGCTTCTAGCTCCCCGGGGTCGGACCCTCTTCCCCTCTTCGCAGGAGTGTTGAGGCTCAATAGTTGATACCTGTTCTGTAACGGAACAAGATGGTTTAGGTCCGATTGAACTATCCTGTGAAAAGGGGGAGAGGGCCCTGGAGCCATCCGGGGAGACAAACCTGCAACAACAGCAGCCGCAGGAATAGGTTCATTATGAGAAATAGAAACACTGGTGATATCAGCAATAGAAGAAGAAGTAGATGCACCAAAATTAATAACATTACTACCCATATGAGGGTTATTCTTTCTTTGATTAGAGTCTATGGTTTTAGACCTGCTGTTCTCTTTGGGATATTTGGAGTTGTTTTTAAAGTTGCTCTCACTTTGTCTGTTTTGATATTGGTTGTTATTCCTGAAATAATTCTTCTTTTCATTTTTATTCTTATTATTATGAATTTTATTTTTGTATTTAGAATCATATAAATGGGAGGTTTGTTCTTTATTGGAATATGCATTATTTGCATTGTACCACTTTTTATAGTTCAAAATTTTCTCCCTATATGTTCTAACTTCATCATTCTCATAGTCATATGTGTCTCTTTGAAACTTATCTAGCTTTTCATTAACCAAAGATTTTTCATACTTTTGTCATTTCTCATTAACGGTTTTAATTCTGACAGAATAGAGAGCATCATTTGCAAACATGTCCAAATCCTTTTTGATGACTTCTATGGTTCTACCACAATCCTTAACCTTAGAGTCTCTATGTTCTATCAATAATTTCATTAAAGTAAGAGAACAGTTGTCCAAAGCTGTATACCATTTTAACATAAATTGTGCATCATCTTTAAATGAACAAGCCTTAAATAATCTGAGTCCTCTGGGCACCATGCTATTGTCCAGATATTTCTGGAGCAATGTCAAGTCCCACCAGTGTCTGGACTCAGCTTTAAGGTTATCTTCCAGTTGATTACATTTATCCAAAAGAGTCAATTGATCACTGGTATCAACAGCTTGCACAGTGTTAACATTTGAATTGCTGCTTTTATGTATCTGTTCAAAGTTTTGTAACATCTCATTTCTCAGTGCAAATCTCTCATTAAAATTGGTCATATTGCAAAATGTAAGTACAATACTCAACTCAAAAATTATTATTATAAATACACTACTCAGCCATCTCAGCTTATCTTGTCATAAGCAAACTCAAATTGATGATGGCAGGAAGGAGTATTTTGCAAAGCAGAAGGAGGCTAAAAAGGTTATCAGGACAGCAAAGGCACAAAATGAGAAAAAAACGGCCCACTTGGTACGAAAAGAGGACAAAAGCTTTTTTAGGTATATAAAGGAAAAGCAAAAAACTAAAGAGGGTATTGCAAGACTCAAAATGGAGAGTGGGATTCTTGTTGAGGGTGAAAGGGCTATGGCAGATCATCTTAACAAGTATTCCTGTTCAATATTCACAAAAGAAAGAGAGGGGAAGGGACCACTTTTAAATGGGAAGGCTATTAATGCAATGGAGGGAATTACTACCACTTTCACGGAGGAGCAGGTATTAAAAGAACTTTAAAAGCTGAAAGTGGACAAATCAATGGGACCAGATGGGATACATCCGAGGATACTTAAAGAGCTTAAAGGGTTGGAAGTAGGGAAGAGGTGGCAAAATACCGACCAGTTAGTCTAACATCAGTAGTAGAGAAACTGATGGAAGCACTGTTAAAGGAACAAATTGTACAGCTGTAGACATAGCTTATCTAGATTATAGTAAGGCTTTTGACACTGTGCCACATTGCAGACTGGTAAATAAGCTGGTGTAAAAATAAAAATATGAATGTAAGGGCATAAAATAAGGTACGCTTCCCTTGCAGATAATATTCGCAAATGCGATCGCAATATATTTGCATTTGCATATAATTATGTAAAAATGAGAAAATGAATGTATTGCCTGGAAACAATAGCGAGGGGATGCCACGTTGAAAAGAGCGCGAAAATGTGAACGCTCCTATTCATTGATCGAGCACGTGTGTGAGCGCACTGGAGCGCGCCCATTCATGCTAATGCACGAGCGAGTATATTTTCGCACCCTTTTGCGTTTGTATTTTTTAATGTACTTTCTGCGAATATTCACATTGTGTAATTTATTATATGTGTAAACACTAATATTCACAATTGTTTAAACTTATTTAATTAACTTTTACACCTATGTATGTTGCAATATTTTAAGATTTCATACCAATTGAGCGATATTAATATTTAATATGTAATGTTTGCACTTGCCAGAATCCTTGTGATAAGGTGCACATTTTAGTGTTAGTTGTAAAATTGTTGCTAAAGGCGTTCGCAAAATATGAGCATTTATAAAATTGTTAAATATTTCTGTCACTGTAAAGGGATCAGATTTGTTTACTTTCCATTCATTGGACTGTGGGATCCCAGGGATATTGGATCTACCAATGAACAATGAGCTACTGTGATATCATTACTCCATTGTTCTAGAGTGAATAAAAGCTGGCACTTAGATTATGTCCTATTAAACCCCTTTTAGGGGAGTTGGCTGTGTGTGTGGCGTATATATTATTTATTCAGATAATAAAAGAGACGTCTCTACCCTTTATACCCTTTCCCTCTTTACTTTTCTTTTCTGTTGTTTTTTTTTTTTTGGTTCTTTTATGCTCTTTTTCTTATCTTTTATTGTGTGCTGTTTCGTAATGTTATTACGGCCTGATTAGAGACTGAGTAATGCTATAGCTATCAATTTCAATGCTTTTCACTGTAATCTTTGACTGCTGTTCACTGAGAGATTTATGAAACGATTATTTTATTATGTGGATTGCAGACAAAACGTGTACTGGCTACTGAAATGTTTCAAAATGGTTGTAATTAACACTGTTTTAAAACCAATAAAAACAGATTAAAAAAAAAAAAAAAAAAAATCTGGCACTTAGAATCAGAGGAGTTCTGGATTGAAGCCTTGAGAGT
>WWET01000674.1:249660-263841 GCA_011038615.1 Limnodynastes dumerilii | reverse complement strand
GGGTTTCATGAAAACCCCGGCTTTTTTTGGCAATCTGAACGCAAACCCCGGGTCTCTCTAGCCGGGTCTTAGACCCGGCTAAAAAGAAGGGTTTTTGCCGGCTTTTTGCGTTCAGATTGAGCCAAAAAGCCGGCTATTTTCCCTGCTGCCGGCTTCTAAAAAAAATAAAAAAAATAAAAAAAAATAAAAAGCCGGTGCGTTCAGCTCAGTCTGAACGCACCACTTTGAAATTTTCAAAATTCTGCCCACTGCCTAAAAAGCCGGCTTTTTAGGCAGTGGTAATGTGAACGCAGTATCAGAGACAAAAAGTATAGTTTGTATATCTTTGAATTTGTGCATACTGCAATCAGAAAAATATAGGTAGGCCCTAACTGTCACAAGCTTGTCCTTTTGAACGATTATAATGTAAATAAACATGCACACATTTGTCTAGATAGTAGGGTCAGTGCTAGGTCTCTGCACACTGTAGACAAAGCTTCAGCACTTTGTCCCATTCTCCCCCAGAATTCGTTACTTGTACTGCTTCAATGGCACAAGGGATCAATTGAGCCATGGCTCAGAGAATCAAATGAAATGTTCCCGACAGCTGATTGGCTAAGCAGCACAAGTAAGTATCACTGCAAGGGATCAGCTGAGCCTTGACTCCTGAACACACAAGTCTCCTCAGGGAAGTAGCAGCTACTGAAGCATGATCCCGGTTTGAAAGCTTGTTTGCCAGAAAAACCTAAAATAGTGTTTAAAAGAGCAAAAAACGTAAAAAATTTACTTGCTCCAAGCTTTTTCGATGGTAAGAAAGGTAGGAAGCCATCTAAAGCTCATAGAAAACCGATTTTATCACCAATTGCCCCTTGTTCTAATCCACAGTCAGTTCCTCTGTTTTCTCCGATGACAGGCTGTTTTAAGTGTGGGAAAACAAGATGTATTACATGCGGTTATATTTGTCTTAGAGTTACTACATTTCGATCTCACGTCACTAAACAAACTTTTCCTATTAAAAGTTTTATTAATTGTAGCAGCGAGTATATCATTTACCTATTGACTTGCCCATGCGGGGTCCAGTATGTGGGCTGTACGACCCGGATACTACGACTCCGCTTTTTAGAACACAAACGAAATGTACAGAAAGGTATCCTAACTCATAGTGTGGCGAGACATTTCACTACCTGCCAAGCAGGAAATGTTTCCAACTTAAGAGTCACCGGTATAGAACATTTTCCCCCCCACCAAAAGAGAGGGTGATTGATACCGTAATCTGTGTGTGAGAGAGGCCTTCTGGATACATACGCTTATTACGTTGTATCCAGAGGGCCTCAATGAAACCATTGATCTTGACTTTGGGGATTGATAAGTGATTTTTTGGATTACTGTCCCCCTGATAGGATGAGGTGTGATAAAAATTGTATGTAACCACTTTACTACAAGTATTAAAAGAACCAGGGTTAATTTAATTTAATTAATTTGGTTCTGGTTGTCCTGAACTGTGAATAATATTTTGTAGACTGTTTAACTTATGCTTAGATAATGTAAATTGTTGGATTTGATCTACAAATGTAAGAATGGTAATGTTAAGGTTGATGTTATCTCTAATTTACAAATTTTTACTGACCTTATTTGTCCCGCCTGCTCTGATACTATATGTATGGAAACTGATAAATAAGTCTAGCCTATGATCTGCTCCGATATACATCTCTGGAGATGATATACATCTTTGGTGGTGAAAGAAGAACCAAGTGAATTTTATCTTTTATGTTTATGTTTTATGTATATGGTCTATGTTTTTATGTTTATGTTTTTGTTTTTGATAAGTTGGTTTTGTATTTGGAGAAATAATGAATAACGTTGTAATTTCATAACCAATTTTGGATACATGTATTCAGAACTGAACGGAGAACCAAAGTGATCTTTATTCCAGATACATTTTTAATATGTTATGTCCATTTAATATGTTATGTCCTATTAATGGGGTATAAAATGTTTATCTCATCAATTAAGGTGAGATAAACAGTGTCTGTCAGTCCAGCTATTATTTTATTATTATATTTCTTATCATATTGATTCTATTGTTTTTAACATATATGCAATGAAAACTAATTTATAACTAATTTATAACTTATTATTTAAATTCAAATGGCTCCTATCGATATACAAATGCACATAATATAGTGGGATAGAGTCCGCCACTATATGTGGAAAAGGGTTTGTGAGGATTGTAAGGGGTTAACACATCAGATGCCCCTTGATTACTGCAACCATTAAATAAGGAAGGACGGACTACCGAATTTACAATCTCCTTCTGATGAAATCTCCATGAGATGAAACGCGTTAAGGCTGTTCAAATTCAGACCAAGTTTACCTGCACCTAAGGACATTGGGGCAGATCCTGAACTACGCATTTCCGCGAATTTACGTGTGGTGGACACGTAAATTCGCAGATTTGTACGCACTGCGCATGCGCACCGCAGAAAATACGCACATTCACGTAGCATATTTTCAGACGTATGGAGAATTCACGTATTGCTAACGTAAATACTTACGTGTGGGCGTGCCAAATTTACGTTAGTGACCAATACGTGTGTTTTACGTGAAGTAGGTGGGGGGTGGTATTTAAAGTGTACAGTATGGGCGTGCTAAGCTGCGTACGTTCGCGTAGTCTGTACGCCCGTTAGCGGACGTATTCTGTTACGTTAGGAAAAGTTAAGGTAGGGTTTGGGTCGCGTAATTTGAGAAAATATGTCCGTGCAAGGGGTGTGCCGTGGGGAGTGTATTGACCTTACGTGTACGAAAATACCCACCGCTAAAATACGTACGCACACACGTAGTTCAGGATCTACCCCATTGTTAATTAACTGTTTGCCAAGTTTTGCCGAGAACGGGACTCCAAAAGAGCACCTGGAAACGAGGGTGGCGGAGGTGGACTTATTTCCCTTGATTGTGGGGCTCTCGAGAAGCCGTGCGGCACTGCCTGCTCCCCAACGAGGGATCATTACCTCACAGGCGCATCGATAGCTATTATACCCCTCCCGGAGGTTAGACACAGACGGTTACCTGAAAACCTGCAGAATGATTTTGCCTCTGTGATCGTGACTTTAAAACTCAGGCTCTGGCACATCGTATGCTAACAAAGACATCTAGGAACGAGGTAATATCTTCAAATATTATTATGTGTCCCTCGGGAAGAGCTGCAAGAACTTGCTATCCACGCTTTAAAAAAAAAGGCCGCTCTGTAAAAAAAAGACCACATATATGCAATCTACGTATTGAAATGATACGCAGATTACGTAAAATAGCTACTACGCATGCGCAGTAGCTATTGTTTATTGAATTACGTCCGTCTATGGAAGACAGACGTAGTTCTGGATCCGACCCTAAATTTGTAAGACATTTTAAATTAGTTTAGAATGATAAACCTGTCCAAACAAACTTGCAGGAGAAGAAAGAGGTATTCTTGACACCAAACTCTATTACAACAACATTCTGAGAGCTAAGAATTAACTGGCATTTGCTTAAAGCAGATGTGTAGATTACAAACATATCCTTTAAACCATGGGTTCTCAACCAGTGGTACTAGTACCACTGGTGGTAATTGGACCACTATCAGGTGATACTAAGGGCAACTAGGCACGGTTGTAAGATAAAAGGTATGATACCAAATGGCTGAGGACATAATCAATTTAATATCTTGGGGGGCTGATCCCTATGCACCCTAAAATCACTGTANATATAGGTTGTGGGTATGTGTTTACATCAGTGGTCTAAGTGGAAATTTAGTAGTGGTAGTATGGACATTTAGAAGTTAGGGTATGGAACAAGGGCAACTGGTACCTTCCAATAAAAGCTTGGGAACCACTGCTCTAAACCAAATGTATCCTATAAACTACCATCCTACCTATTACTCCAATTTAAGATAACTTAAAACATAGCTTTAAACCGCTATGCTCCATTATCATCTACATCCTGATTCCAAATAATTCAGTGTAAAGCTCACTTCTCAGACTGAGGGCATCTTTCATCACTCAATACTAATAAAAAAAATACCACAATAGTCAGAATATATTATTATATATTTGAATATTTTGTGCTCATGAAACACATACACAATTGGCTATGCCTACATTATTTTAAATGTCATCCAGCATCTGTAATGTGTGTGAACACAGTTGCACTAGAGTTGGACAGGTGCAAATTGATGTGATATAACCGTGTATTTTTCAATTGACCATCGTATATATAAATTGTGCATAAGAACTTTGTAATCCAGCAACTCAACAGCCCATTCTGCATTTGAACATAAACCCATGTCACAATCCAGATTAGACTAGGAGGATTTTTGACCTAGTGTATTATTCCTTTGTGTTCATGTTGCTATATTTGTATATTTCATCCCATCTGTTTTCATATCTTATATATTGGACCCCGATGTACAAGCAGTTGGTTTTTACCATAGATGGTCCCTAATATTTCTCCTATCAGTCTTTTATTGATGTATATATCTGTTATATTTATATTTTATGATGTATATATTTTTATCCTTTGCTATAATAGATAACATAATCTAAACAAGTATTAACAGATTTTCAATTCAATAGATGGCCTTTTTGCAGGAATGGTATTGAATTTTGAGTAGATTCTCTTTCCATGCATTCAGATAATTTTTTGTATTGCTCGTATATATATGTACCAGTTTTAATATTGCTACATTTTAGCTAATTTAAGTGTCAGTTTTACTTAATAGATATATGTCCATTGTTGATTTATTATGTTTCTTAGTAAATGTCATTAGAAGATAAGCATATGCAGCAAATGGATTGTTTACTCAGTGAGCACCTCCTTCGTAACATGCATGGAGGCAATATGATCATGAACAGCTGTGCAGGATCAACATCCAGTTAAATAGAGCCAGCCCCTCTTTCTGTACACTAGCGCTTTGAGAAAGGAACCCTTCGACTCCGAAATGCGTCAGTAGATACTTCCATTCTCCTAAGATTGCCAGACGGATCTTCAGTGACCAGCCTGCCGGCCTCCTTCCATCTACTCTCCAGGAGTAGCAGTTTGAGTGCCAGGTCTGTTTACCATCCGACACAGGACTGTCTCTCTTCATCTGCTTCCAGACTTCCCCATCAGGAAAGTTTTTTAACAATATTTTTACTGTTACCTTCATGATCTTTTTGTAACTTTAACTTATATGGTTTACATATGTTTTAATAAGGAAATTATCACATAATAAACATGTGACAATTTATTTATTTCACTTTTTCTCTACCTTCTGAGGGAATTGCTCACATTAGGGGAATCAAGTATCAGTGAGCATAAGGAATAAGGGGCTATGCTGTGTATCACATTCATCTTATGTTTTTGGACTTTATCATTGATAGTTAAATTTTTGTCAATTATTCTGGACTTGTCTTTAGGATCTCCAGTTCCTATTAATTTAGAGACTCGTATTGTTGCCAAGGTGGACTTTATTTATTTATCTACATATTATTTTGAATATTTATTTATTTATTTATTTATTTATATTATGAATGTTATATACTTTTCATAATACTGCTGTATTTAATGCCCTCATTAGCTTTTTATAAGTAGTTATATACCTATACCTTACAGCGCACTCCTTATCTGATATGTTTGTATAATCTAATGTATATCTAGATTAATTGAATCATCTAACATATTTGCATTCATATATTTTTTGGAAAACCTCTTATTTGCTAAACCTTACCATTTTTAAACAAATCTACATCTACCTTCTACACCTTCCTTACATTCTTTGCATACCTTTCCGGATTGGGAAAATAGTCCTATAAAATTCAGTAATGGATGGAGAGGCTACACATCACATGCCATGTGCACACCGAGGTTGCCAGCCACGTAGGATCTCTTCCACTCTGCACATACATACACACGGCTTACCACTCACCTATATCAGCAGAACTATAAACACTCTGGACCATATTTACTAAGCTGCGGGTTTGGAAAAGTAGAGATGTTGCCTATAGCAGTCAATCAGATTCTAGCTCTTACTTTCCTATTACATAGTAGAGAATGTCAGCTAGAATCTGATTGGTTGCTATGGGCAACATCTCCACTTTTCCAAACCCCCAGAGTCTTTGAATGAGTAAAGAACCTGCCAGCAGCTGACAGCTTAGTGCTGTCAATAATTTACATTATTGCAGAGAAGGCATATATGTGAATGGACATCTGATCTTGTAACAGACCACAACTTTTGATACCTTGTTTTTCAATTCCAAAACCATGAGAAGGAATTTATTTAATGTGTTGTAGAAAATGTGGTCACAGTATATGGGTTGGTCCAACCCTGGAATGTATCTATTTTGGAACGACATTGAAAAACGTCTTAAGCTTCTTATCTAAATGATAAATTCAGTTGTCACCAAGCATACCTGAGCCGAATTACTAAAGGGTAAATTTGTAAAATCACAGTTTTTGGGCAATTTTTCCAGCGATTTTCCTATTGCCATATTTACTATAGTTAAAACTCAATAAAAATGCCCAAAATTATGACTTTTCAAAATCACTGTTTTTAATATCGCCATAGCGATTTAGAAAAGTCCCAACATAAGGAATTTGCTGAGTGTCAATTTTGTTATAATTTTGTGAAATACCCAGTTTAAAATTTAAATTTTTTAAATAGAAAATTAAATAGAAATCCTATGAAGAATTATGAAAAAATACTGCTTTTTAATGTATAAATTCATGTCTCATCATGCTCCAGGCCCTCTAGTGATAGAGCTGTAATTTGAAAAAGCACCTCCTTTCCACATAGACAAAACACATGCCAAAGAATTTCTGAACAACTTAGCATGCTCCCGTTCGTGGTACTAAAAGTCAAAGCATGCCCTGCCAGATATGCACCTGCTGTGTCTTGTAGTACTAGAAGCAACAGCATGCTAAGGGTTAATGACAGGCCGGAGCATGCTGCGACATGGATTTACACATTAAAAAGGGAAATTTTTTATAACTTTTTCATAGGATTTATATCACGGGCACCAGCAATTTTTTAAGGGAAATCACTGGCATTTGAAGCTAGTTCGCTGTGATTTGAAGCTTCCAAAATCACCATACATCGACAGCGATTTCAAATGCTCTGCACAAAGTGCTGGAAAGACGTGTTGATGTGCAGCAATTTCATTGCTGGATAAATTTCACCTTAGTAAATTTGGCCCTTGGACTCCAATTGCCCTGATACCACTTATCCAATATAGCAATATCCTGGTGGAACCATTCGCCATGTTCATCAATGACTGCCCAAAGATTGGTTGGAAGGAAATAAAGGTGCAGTTACAAGAAATGAAAAAAATGGTACAGATTTTAAAAGATTGCCTGCAATTTCTGGAAATTGCTCTTGAAAGACTCCCATGCAGCTTTTTCAGCCTGATTCCACAGACCATCAATGCTTCTATGGAGCGTTAGTTCTATTATCTGTTCTCTTTTCTTTAAATCCTTCAAAGTTCCCATTGATCCTTGAGATTTTTATTTTTTTTGCAAATCCAAGAACTTTTTAATCCATTGCTTTAATAAAGTTCTTAAAAAGCTTTATATGAAGTGGAGGTAGATATAGCTTTGCTGGATCAATAAGTGGTGCAATGACAACATTCTTGTTTCCTGGGGCTAGTGATGTTCACTTTGGCTACTGTTTTGTAATGATTTCTCCAGTCTCGGCTGTCCCACTCACAAAGAAAACAATAGTAACTTGTGAAACCAAGTTGTAATCCCAGCAAAACAGAAATACTTTTAAGGGCCTCATTTACTAAGGTCGATTTTGCTGAAATCGACCAAAGTATTGGAACTTTGGCGGCGATTATGCCATCGCCGCATCCACTAAGTCCCGGGACTTTAGCCTTTAGCAAAATCAACCTGGCAAACGTTGCAGACAAAAAAATCGTCCAGATGTTTGCCATGCAACACATAGGCCACTCCGGATTCACCAAAGACAATTTTACTAAATCGCCTCTAGTTGGCCCTGAAAGCGATTTAAAAAAAAATCACCTCCTGTGTGTGGCACTTTCATTGAAAGAAAGCTGAAAAACATATGTCAACATCTTTGACATGTGTTTTTCAGAGTTAAAAAGTGATGTGCAGCATGCTCAAAACCCTTATCACGCAGACGCAGATAGTACTATAAGGCACAGCATGGCCATGTTTTTTTAGGCCATGCTATGCCTTATAGTACTATAAACATCAGCATGGCAAGGGTTAAAAGCATGTTACAGTATGTTACATATGTGTATAATAAAATGTATGGTAAAAAAATAACATTGTATACATTAAAAAATATTACATACACAATCAAACATTAAACTTAAATAATGTATCTCCCTTTGCATTAATTAAACTACAAGTGGCCACTCTGTAATAAACCCCTATGTGCAATGTGTGTTTTAGGTGTAATAAATATTAAAATGCAGTATTAACTCACCGTTCTGCAGTCATCTATCTTGGGATGACTTGCTTGTAGATATGGATATCTTGATAGATGTTCCGGTCCACTTACTTGTAAATCGGGATATCTTGATAGCTGTTTGGGTTCACTTGCTTGTAGATCGGGATATCTTAAGAGATGTTCCGGTCCACTTGATTGAAGATCTTCAGTCTCTTCTTCTGGGTCTTGAAGCCACTGCAGTTGCGTCCTCCTCCTTCCTCTACTGGGGTTCCGTGGCTAATGACCATTTGGTCACTAGAGGTCCCCCTTTTACAGTATCTATGATGTTCATAGATACTATAAAGGGGGGACCTCTAGTGAGCGAATGGTCATTAACCACAGAACCCCAAAAGAGGTAGGAGGAGGACGCAGCTGCAGCGGCTTCAAGACCCAGAAGAAGAGACTAAAGATCTTCAATCAAGTGGACCGGAACATCTATCAAGATATTTCGCTTATAGTACTATAAGGCACAGCATGGCCCGAAAAACATGGCCATACTGTGCCTTATAGTACTATCTGCGTTTGCATGATAAGAGCTACAAGGATCAACAGCGATGTAAAAATTACTGAACATCGGCAGCGATAATAAATCGCTAACAAAAACTGCAGCTTAGTGCAACAGACATGCAATAGTATTATCCATCAGAAGTTCCATGCTCACATATGTTTCTTTCATATCAGCAGAATGAACTATTGGTACTGAGGGAAACTTATAGCTATTGTGTAGAGCACAGCTATCACAAATCGCGGCAAGAACCGCACTCACCTGATCAGATGCTGGCTGTCCGCGCTCCTCTCCCAGCGGTCGTGTGGCTCAGGCTTCCGGAGACTGTCACTAGCATAGTGACAGTCTCCTTTACTTACCCTGTCTGCAGCAGATCTGGCACCCACGTGTATTTTGGTGCCAAGCACCGCAGTAGCTTCGTTACATGGGCGCCGCCATCTTCTTCTAGCCACATGACCCTAAAGCACCAATGGGAGCACGCCTGTGCAATCCTCCTGCCAATCAGCGCACAGGGCGCGCTATTTAAACCCTGGACACCTTACCATCATTGCCAGAACAACTTGTTCATCCAAGGTGCCTGGGTCTCCCGTATCAGGCATTGGCAATCCTGATCCTGCAACCCTGCATTTGCAATCCTGATCCTACAAACCTGTTCTTGCAATCCTGATCCTGCTACCCTGCTCTGCAGTCCAGTCTGGTCAGCACCTCTGCAGTCCAGTCTGGTCAGCACCTCTGCAGTCCAGTCCGGCCAGCATCTCTGCGGTCGAGTCCGGTCAGCATCCCTGCAGTTTAGTCCGGTCAGCATCTTTGCAATTCAGTCCAGTAAACATCCCTGCAGTCCAGTCCGGTCAGCATCTCTGCGGTCCAATCCGGTCAGCATCTCTGCCGTCCAGTGCGGTCAGCATCTCTGCAGTCCAGTCCGGTCAAGTCTTCTTCACTCCAGTCCGGTCAAGTCTTTTTCACTTCAGTCCAGTCAAATCACGTGCACTCCCACTCCTTGGACTATTCATTGGACTGTTCTTTTCACTTATGCCAATCCAGCATAGACTGGTTCTCTTGAGACTGTTATATTACGTACCCTCCATTCCCTATGTCTGTTCATGAACCCATCTTACATTAAACCAGCTAGCTTTCACTTTACAATGGCTCATCTGTTGACTTCCTTGGAACCCGGTCCCACAAATTTCACATTTGTGACAGCAGCATTCAAGGAAATTTTAGAAGAATGAATAAATAGACATCAATCTTCTGTTTTGTACTCATGCTTCCATAACAGAATTACTATTATTGTAAAATACAAGTCCATTTCAAAGGGAAAATAAATCCTTAAAGCTACTGTGCCTATGTCTATAAACACATACTTTAGTTTCTTTATGGAGGAGATTCCAGACTTTCAATCTGGAGCTTAAATGTTCTGCTTACTATTTAGATACATTCAAATCTCAGACAACAATATTGAGATAAGTAAATGCAGGGAAGTAATTGTTAGGTATTTCTTGTTTATTGTTTATAAGTTTGACCTCTGGAGGCTTTAACACACAGGCAATTCTTCACTTTGAAGTGCAGGCCTTATGGCATTAGGGTATGTCACAGCATTCTTTGATTTAGGATTGATGCCCGAAATGTTCATAAGACAAAAAGTAAAGGTCTGAAAAATGTGAACAATTACACCCGCGCTGTACTTAAAAACTCTAGAAAAACTCAATAGATTAATTATTAAAATATTAAACATAACATAACACAACTCAAAACACAATTCAATACCGGTCGGTACTAGACAAAATACATATAAATTGCAATATGTCTATGAGCCACCTAAAGGACCCTACTTTAAGTATTCCAAAACGCATCTCCAAGCGTGAGGAATACTGAATTGTACATAAGGGCTAAGCCAAGCCCTTACTACAATTGAAATGCCTATCTCATACGCATGAGGGGTGAACATGCCCCCCCCCCCCCTTCCGTGTGGAGGGCTGCTATCCTCACAGAACGCAGAGTCAGATGGCTGCATGTGCAGTACCAATATGCAGAAGACTTCTGTATGTAGCATTATCAACTGTGAATCCGGCCCTCAGTATATCAAAATATATTCACTTGATACTCAATTACCACCACAAATTATTAAAAACAGATAGAATCAAATTATATTAGTCCACTGCTCCTTCAGTCAATAGAACAATATTAGTACTAATTCGTCTGGCTGTTGTTACTGGAGAGTTACATATGTTATTATCATATCCACAACAGAATATGTGTAGAAACAAAGGACAAGCAAGACATAACTGTTCACAAAAGCAAATCCAATAGCTAAGGTGGGGTTTACAATAGATATTCTGAATCCTGTGTGCAGATTTAAATAACATTAGCGATACTTGCTGTATTGTAAGTGTAGGTTTAGGCTTTATTAATCAATCACACAATCTGCAGTACAGCAAGTAATGGTAATATAACTTCATTCTACACACTGGATTCAGAATATCTATTGGAAACCCCACCTAAGCTATTGGATTTGCTTTTACAAGTGAACAGCTATGTCTTGCAAGTACCGCTAATGTCTTGCTAAAGATGTGCTGTTTTTCTGTATTCTTTTAAGTACAGGGGATTCCTACAAAAATTCGTGGACTGACACGTGCTGAATCTGGCACACTTGATACGCTAATCGTAAGGTACCAAAACAGCCTCCCTAAGTGCTCTATAAACAGCTTGTATATCACAATGTTGGTTCTTAAAGAGGGCATAACTTGGGTGTTAGAAAGAGTCTAAGACCAATTTTAAAATAATTGTAGAAAATACATATATAGTACAAAAAAAACCCCTTTGTTTACCAGTGTTATAAAATATTTCAGAAATTATAGCAAAATTCCATTTATGTGATAGGAGGTCAAATCTATGCCAATGTCACAATTTTTAAAATAAACAATTACTAGCTTTTTCTACTCCAAGATCTAAGTACATTTCCTCAGTTACGGCACAATATTACCTGACAACACATGAGTAGAATCCCTCATCTTGCAGCTTTGCTGGGATAAACTTAAGGTAGTTTTGATCCTGATGAATTCTTAATTGTCTGTCTGAGGGGATTTCGGTGTGGGAGTCAATTTTAAACCATGTTAAATTGAAAGTGTCTTCATCAAAATAGTCTATTATTATGCAGTCAACAAAAGAAGGCTGGCCGTCTGCAATATGCTCTGTACTGGATGCTTCCTCTGTGCAGTTGTCTACAAGGCAAATGACGCAATATATCTTATGGGCATACATATACCTATAAAAAGCTGCACAATATGGGTGTTACACTCTAGTTATACAGATCTCTATATAACATAATAAATAAACATAAGAATGGCATGCAATATTTTAAATAGTCACAGAAAAGGCTCAAAATGTAGCTAATCTTTTCAAGTATTTTTTTATGTTCCTACGTAGCTTATTTTTCACAAAATTCTATGCACATGTATTGTGTCTTTTTTATTATTAACAGCCAAGAAGTACTTTTGCCATAATTAATACCAGGGCCGCTGTCATCACATGGGGGTCCGGGACCCAGTCGCGGAGCTCCGTCCCCTATGTGACGTCATCACATAGGGGACCTGGCAGACACGTTTAGCAGCGAGCCGGTGCACAGGGAAGAAATTCCCTGCGCATTGGCCGGCTACAGAATCGCTCTGAACAGCAAGTATCGTTGGTAGGATACCGCCAATATCTGCTGCTACATAGCTAGGTAAGTATCGGCAGGCCCCCATTAGGTCCGGCCCAGGACGGTAGTCCCAGCTGTCACCAACTGATGGCGGACCTGATAAAAACAATATGTTTTTCAAATGAACTCGGGGGTGGGATTGGAGAATGATACTTAACAGACCAAGGGCTAGTTTTACTAAACTGCAGAAAAACTAGAAGTCCCAAACTCCTACTACTTTAATTTTACAACTAATCTATTAATTTATTATTAACACTTACCTATTTGTAAAATCATCATTTTTCAGTATGGATTAGTACTTACCAGCTTTGTATGGTGGCAAAATTGATAGAAGATGAAGTATAAAAATAATTTCTGCCCTAAACATTTTTGGACCTGCAAAAAAAACCCAAATAAAAAAACAAAAACAAAAAAAGTCAAAATAATGTATTTATATATTAACAGGTTTTTATATAGTGCCATCATATTATGCAGCATTTTACATTTTAATCACCCTTCACATCCCAATGCTTTTTCTATTTGTAGTCATCACTACTTTCATCTAGTCAAATAAGGGAAGATTATATTAAATCAATACTCATGACTTGTTGGTTTGAATACAATATATAAATATAATAATAACTATGTAGCCAATGAGTGTACAAGTTTAAAAAAAGAGCTTTTTAACTGGACTTACTTCAGAAAGGTTTCAATCTTCTCTATATGGGATCTCCAAATCAGCACTACACTGACAAGTTTGTCTTATCGAAATCTGTTTAAACAGCATTATGCTATTAGTTTCATGTATTTATCTGACAGTTGGCTTTTCCAGTAACTGATGCACTGACTAATTAAGAACCCTGCAAAAATCCCGAAATTAGTTATACTGCTCAGTGATGATATATCTCACAAAATTGTAGTATTAGGGCTGATCCAGACCTATGGCCGCTGTTGTTTTTACGGCGGCCGTATGCGTAAGAACGGCATTTCTGCCATTCATATGCGCCGGGCAGATGTTGCCTGGCGTAATCCAAAGTTCTGTGAGTGTAGTTACGGACGAGGGGGACGGGCAGCACTGTAACTACGCTGTAGTTACGGAAACTGGGCGGGGAGAGGGAGGGTAATTAGGACTGGAGGGCTGGATATAGTGTTTTACACTCCTGTGTGAGCGTAGTTACACACAGTTATGCCGGCTGAAGTTAGGGTAGCCTTCAGCCGTCGTAACTGTATCTAACTATGCTCACACAGGGGGAGGGACAAGGGGAGTGTACTAGAGCTACGCTGGCCATACTTACGTCCAGCGTAGCTCTGGATCTGGACCAATTGAGAATAAAATTGTGGATGTCAGCTAGGTTGTCATTGGTTGCTATGGGCAACATCTCCATTTTTCCTTTTCCTCAGTTTAGTAAATCTAGCCCTCTGAGTTTGGAATACACAATACACAATATGCTGCACAATATGACATTTCAATAATCACTTGATTGGATGGTCAGTTAAACAAAGTAGGCTTGTTTTTCAGTCATTTTATGACTGTCGTGGGATCTTCCCAGAGTAGCCACACTC
>WWET01000674.1:231604-243759 GCA_011038615.1 Limnodynastes dumerilii | reverse complement strand
TCTCTCTCTCCCCCTCTCTCTCTCTCTCTCTCTCTCTCTCTCTCTCTCTCTCTCTCATACACACATACAATCTCTCTCTCACACACACACACACACATACACACACACACTCTCTCACACACACAATGGGCCTGATCCAGACCTACGCTCGCCCTTGTTTTTATGCTTTTGGTAAGCGTAAAAGCGCCCTTTAGTACTTACTGCGCATGCGCATGGCCGATGTTATGCAAAGAAAAATTAAGCGTATGGGCATTGAGCGTATCAGCTTCGTAACAACGCATGTAGGGGTGTGCCAGCCATTACGCTTCGGGGGCGGGGTGTGGCATTTAAATCATACAGTATGGGCTTGCTAAGCGTCGTAACTACGCATTCATGCTACGGACGCCTGCAGTTACGCTCAGAAAAGTTAGGATGAAAGAGGGGAGTGCCTTCATAGGTACACTGGCGTAAATACGCTATGCACAAGGGCCACTATCTCTATCTCCCTCACTCACACACTCTCTCTCTTAATTCCTCTCACACACACACACACACACACACACACAATCTCTCTCTCTCTTTCACACACACACACACACACACACACACACACACACACACACATACACACATACACACAATGGGGTAGATCCAGAACTACGTTTGCCGTACGTTTATTCGCGTAGCATATTTTCGTGTGCGTAACTTCTATACACTCCTCTAGGCACACCCCTTGAATGTACGTATTTTGTCAAGATACGCTTTTCAAACCCTACCTTAACTTTTGCCAACGTAACCGCAGCGATTCGCACATGTACGTATGGGCAACACGTATTTACGCAGCTAAGCACGTCCATACTGTACACTTTAAATACAAACCCCCGCCTACATAATGTATTTCAGACGTATTTTTGACTCACGTAAAATTGGCACGCCCACACGTAAGTATTTACGTGACACATACGTGAATGGCCCATACGTTCACAATTACGCTACGTTACTTAGCGTATTTTCCATTGTGCATGCGCAGTACTTACCAAAAGGCGATTTTACGTCTCTGCCACGCGTAAATTCGCTCAAAAGCGTTGTTCTGGATCTGCCCCAATATCACACACACAAACACACTCTCTCTCTGTTTCTCTCACACACACACACAATTAAACACAATCTCTCTCACACTTTCTCTCTCTCTCTCTCTCTCTCTCTCTTTCTCTCTCTCTCTCTCTGTCTCTCTCTCCTTCTCTCTTTCATACACACACTCTCTCTCTCTCTCTCTCTCTCTCTCTCTCTCTCTCTCTCTCTCTCTTCAAATACATAAGAACTGTTTACTGGGGTACTGTTGCTTTTACACTTCTATAGAGTCCTGCATTTATAAATATTTATCTCGTTTCTTTTGTCTGATACATATGTGTGCACACAGTTTGTGATGCGCATGCCAACACACCCACAGGAGGAATGTACTGCTGTCTGAACTGCAGTGAGGGTTTATAAAAGCACCACACATGTAACTCAAAGCTGAAAGCAAGAACTGTAAAGGCTCTCGTTTAGTGCTAAACTATAATTATCTACATTTGGGGAGCAGCCTGTCTATAATACCTTTAAGTGGCAGTACCTCTGATAAACATATAGAAAAAATGGGTAAATGGGTGGATACTAAAAGAACAAAAAATTGTGAATAGTGTTTACCAAATAGAAAGCAGCAGTTAATGATTAAAAGATGGTGTATAAAACATATATTTTAAGCTATGAGTATTTTTTCATCTTTGCCCTGCCGCTTATGCCTGAGCCTGAAGTTCAGCCAGAGGACTTGGGTTTCTTCGATGGAGGCATTAAACTAATGATTTCTCTATGAGAGCTTTGTGTGAGGACGTTTCAGGCGGGGCCTAATACCACAGTATATATGGTGGTAATGGAAATGATCATGCATTTCCAAGGAGAACCTCGTAATTGGACAAACTCCCTTATGGATGCCTAGGACCTCGAGTTCAGGGGCTGAGCATGGGGAAGGAGGGGATACTGTGAAACACACTACACATGGCAGGGAATCCCATAGGTCCAGAAGGAGGCATAGGTCCATGCGACATAGCAGTAGGGAGAGACATAGTGGTAGACATTATTGCTATAAGTCCCGCCATGACAGCAGGGATAGGAGCGGAGGTTCTCGCCACTATACCAGCCCCCATAGATATAAGCACAGCAGACGGGCAGGTAGACACTATGCCAAGTCCCATGGGTCAGGTCACTCGCGATGCTGTTCACATTATCGTAGACATGGTTTATGGAGCTCACATGGGTCAACAAGAGGTTAGAGAGGGAGGTCAGCTTCCAAGAGCGGCAGTTCAGTGGGGTGCTTGCAGGATAAAAAGGCGGCGGAGACTAACCCCAGTACCTTTTCTCGGCAGAGTCGTGTTAGCAGAGGAAGAGAGCGTGAGCGGGTGAATCTGGCGGTGCCGCCAATAGAGGTGCTGCATCTGCCTGCTACGGCTCTGGTGCCAGTGGTTGCGACAACATCTTTGCAAGACATCCCTCTCCCTCCTACGGTACTGGTGGTGGAGTAGCCTGCACCCGGTGAGTCTATAACTGCTGCAACCTGTACACCCATTATACCCACTTCACGCTTACGCAAATCCAGGTCGGTTTCCACTACTTCATCCTCATCAGCGTCATCATCAAGTAGCAAGGGACATGGGCATAAGAAAGGCTCCAAGGGTGGTTCCAAACAGCGGCGCCAGAGTCCCCCTATCCTTTTAGGGCCCACAGCAGCGCAGGCAGGGGCGGGTCTGGTGTATTGCTCCTACAGAGGGGGTTGTGTCCCAGTGTAAAAGATAAAATAACCAGGATATTTATACGATCACCACGGAAGGCAGGAAGGCCCTTAAAGCAGCAAGGCACAAAAGGGATATGGCGGAGGAGCAGTATAAGTCCTATAATACCTGGCTATACTGCATGTATACATTTGCGGAATGTTACCTGTTCACGCTCCCTGATGAACGGAGCGGCATGTTCAGTTACCTCCACTTGGTGCATGATATTTTTGTACAAAATGGAGGTACGGCTTGGCATGACGAGAGGTTTCGGAGGAATCATGACGGTCAGCCGAGCCTGAGTTATGGCTTCAAAAACATTGAGTTGTGGCTGGAGGTCACACACTATGATGGGAAACCCATTACTCCTCCTCCACCCATTCCCCAGAGCGCTGCGCAAAGGTTTCACATGGCGGGGTGCCAGGGAACGCCCCAAAATCGGAGAGGCAAATGCTATGCCTATAACAATACCATATGTGTACGGGGAACAAAATGTACATATTGACACTCCTGCCTTCGGTGCAATACAAATCACCCAGTCAGAGAGTGTGCTAAGCCCCCCAATACGCCGGCCCCTTCCAGATCTTCCAGCGCACCTGGATCTCAGCAAGGCCAGGTCACCAATTAATTTGGTAAAGCTTAGAGAATGGTTGGGGAGGTACCCGGACAAAGAATAGTCGTCTTTCATCTTGTGTGGCTTCCATGAAGGCCTCTGCCTTCCCATTACGGGGGGCGGTGTCCAGAATCTTGCCACGGAATCTGAAATCTGCCTCCCAGTTCCCGAGCTAAAAAAGAAATTAGCTTAAGAATTAGAGGCTGGCCGGATGGCTGGCCCCTTTCCATCCCCTCTAATTGACAATATGGTAGTGTCACCCGTGGAAGTGATCCCCAAGAAAGTTCCCGGTAAATTTTGCCTCATACAACATATGTCCTTCCCCAGGGGGTCCTCCGTGAACGAGGCTATCCCAGAGTCTTGTGCCAGCGTCTCATACCAGTCGTTTGAGGAGGCGTTGGTAATGGTGCATGGGTTCGGCCCGGGAGCATTGATGGCCAAAGTGGACGTGGAATTGGCCTTCCGGCTGCTTCCATTACACCTGGATTAATTTCTCTTTATGGGCTTGCACTTGGATGGGGCATATTTCGTTGACAAGTGTCTGCCCTTGGGCTGTTCTGTCTCCTGTGCCTATTTTGAGTCCTTGAGCAACTTTTTACACTGGTGTGTGACTGCGGGTACGGGTTGTTCCAGGGTGACTCATTACTTGGACGACTTCCTGGTGGTAGGACCGGCGGAGTCAAGGTGCTGTGCAGAATTGCTCTTTTCTGTTCAGGTGTTGTCCTCATCCCTGGGGATGCCGATCGCTTGCGAAAAAACATAGGGACCGACATCACGGCTGTCCTTTCTGGGCATCGAGATCGACACAGCCAGGGGTATCTGTAGACTACCTGACGAGAAAGTGTTATAGCTGAAGCAAGGGGTTGAACAGGGCATAGCAGCGTCACACACCTAGTTGCAGTCACTGCTGGGCTCCCTGCATTTTGCGTGCAGAGTAATTCCCAATGGGGCATATTTTCGGCCGCAGAATGGAGCGGACGACAGCAGGCTTAACTAGCCCCCGTGCAAGAATTAAAGTGTCCCTGGCCATGATGGCAGATTAAAGATTTGGGAGAATTCCTTCAGAACTTTAATGGCGTTAGAGTTTGGCTGGCCCCTCCAGTTCATAATAAGCGCATTAAATAACACACAGATGCGGGGGGGGGGGATAGGTTTTGGGGCCTATTTTGACGGGGACGATGGTGCTAGGTGCCCTGGCCCAGCAGTGGGTGACGAATAGATTTCGTCATATTTCCCTGCAACAACATGGGGGTTGTACAGCAGTCCATAAACCAGCAGAGTGCATGCTCGAGGCCTGTTGTTCGTTTGCTCCGGCACTTAGTCCTCAGATGCTTAGAGCACAACATTAATTTTAGCGCAGAACATGTGCCAGGAGTGGACAATGGGATAGCGGATGCGCTCTCCCGTTTTGTTCGGAAGCATTTCCGGGAACTTGCCCCCTACGCTTCCCTGACTGGGACCCTTTGCCCCTTACATATGTGGTAAGTGGCGGTGCAGGACTAGAATTGCTGGCCCTTCTATTCCTTGCACCTAAACGCTGAAGACATACAAAGCTGCATGGGCGGGTTGGATTGCCCACCGGGATGCTCACTTGGGTGAAAAAAAGAGTAAGACAGCTTGTTTGTATCATTATATGATGGACCTGTACTCCCTGGGGAAGTCCATGGCATACATGTCCAGCACATTGCCAGGCCTCGCTTTCTTTTGTAAATTATACGGGGGCCCTGACATTACAAAAAATTTCTTAATTTCCCCAGCGCTCAGAGGTTGGGCAAGGCTGCGTCCCTCCCCCTGCCTGATGGGCGCAGACCCATTACTGCTTTCATCCTAGCGCGGCTCATGGGGGCCACCGTCACAGTTACAGAGTCTCCCTATGAGGCGTTGCTTTTTCATACCGCTTTTGCCGTCGCTTACGCTGGGGCCTTCCGTCTCAGTGAGCTTGTGGCAGTATCCAAAAAATCAGTAACATCCAGATTGCTGGCAGCCAATGTGCGTATGTCTGATGATATTTTGCATTATAAGATACATGTTAGCAAGACGGACCAGACGGGGCGCAGTCGATGGGTGTCACCTGTTAAGAACACGGATCTTAACATCTGTCCAGTGTCACTTAGCACCGCTTATGCGGGCTCAAGACCAGAAGGCTGTCCGGTCTGGCTCGTTCATGTGAACACTGTGCCTCTATCTCAATTCCAATTTTGAACTGTCTTGCCAAAATGTTTACTGGAGATTGGGTTGAATGCTGCGGAGTTTGGAACTCACTCCCTTCGTATAGGAGCAGCATCTTCCGCGACTGAGAGAGGTGCCTCAGTATCAGATATACAGGCAACAGCAATATTCATCGGCGTACAAGAACTACATCCATCCAAAGAGCAGCCAGTAGGACAAAGGCCTTATGTCTAGTTATAGACAGCATGCTCCTTGTGCCTCCTCCCCTTCCCGCCAAAGCCCTGGATAGGCACTGGATTAGCTAGTGATGCTTGCCGCATTAACGTGGGGCGTGAAGGGATTTTTCTCTTCTTAGCACGGGACAGCAAGTAATTCCCCTGAATAGAAAAGACCCACACAGTGCTTTGAGGTTTTTCACCTTCACCCAGGGCTTACGGCTCCCGCTCATATGACACCTCTGCTAGGAAGTGATGTAAATGTATGGTGTTAGTTCACAGCCTCTTACTTAATTTGCGTATTTGTTTTTCTTTCCAGTGTCGGGTGCAGGTAAAAGAAATGTATTGATCCTCGGGCATTCCTTTATTTATTGGGAGGCCGGGTCTGAGACAGTCAGGAATGCACTGGTTTCTGACTAACTCACTTTGCGTTGGTCCGGACTGGGTGCTCCGGTCATTGTTTCTTGACTTTATGGACAAGGAGTTCTCACTGTTTGGTAGGTCGGATGTGGTTATCCTGCAAGTAGGCGGTAACGATATTGGTAGGATACACGTTCTGGAGCTGACCTCAGTAATAAGACGGGACTTGCTCCTGGCGTTTGAGCGGTGGGCAGGGGTCCGGTGGATCTGGTCAGAAGAGTAAAAAAATTGGTGATGTCATCCAACACCCAGACATCAAAATTAATATGCCTCATTTTTATCGCCCCAACAGTGTCCATCTAACGGACATGGGAACGGAAAGGTTTGTGAGAGACATCTTAGATTTTGTTAATTCTACCTAGTTGTAGGGATGGTGGTGGGTCCGGTCGGTAACCGGTCTGGTGGCGGTAAGCAATTGCAAGTAGCTTATGTCATTGTATAGTGTTATGGCGGCACCCGATGCTTAACTGTTTTGTGGAGGGCTCTGCGAGCGGTCGCTGGGTTTTGCTTGGTTCGGGTGAACCTGGCTGTCGCTGGGTTTTGCTTGGTTCGGGTGAACCTGGCTGTTTTCCAGTTATAGCATTTGGGTTGGAGCACCTTGTAAGTGGTAAAAGCTTTATATATACTATTTCATCATGTATTGTTTGTACTTGCTTTGCTTATGATGCCCCTATCTAAATTTAACAGTAAATAATTCATATAGTTGAATCTAAATCAATTCCCCTTCATAAAATTTTCATTCAATAAATATCATTTAATTGACCCCTAAGAAGCTGTCAGTCTCAGTTATTGTGTTGTGTTTTATTGGGAGTGTTGGGGTTTGTTGTCTGGTCCTCAGACATGGGAAGTTTAATAATCTTTAGATATTCATTCTGTGTGTTGCTAAGTAATTAGTTCAGTTACAGGTGCTGCTGATCTGCACTTTTTTGGGTATATTTAGTATTTTAATATCTAGGCTCACAGTAGCCTGGAGGGTACTAGCAGCCACCCATAATCATATAGGCCTGTCTTCATTGCTCAGAGTAGGAGCACCTCCTAGGTGTAACTTTTTGTTATATATTGACTATCCATTATACCTTTTCTTTTCCATAACTTATCAACCAAAGTATTGTTTATTACATTGGCATCCCTAAGTAGGATTATTAACCCCTCTACAGCCAAATGTTTTGGGGTTTTTTTGCCATTGTGATCTATGTTTTGTATGCTAATTTCTGAAATTGTTTTTGATGTATCCTTATAATAAAGTTGGCCAATGTTAAATTTGCCTATTTTACAGTGATCTTTCTGTAAAACTAAATATCAACATAACAAAATGTATATAATTATGACACTTCACTACAGGACAGGTTATATATCACCTACTTAGAGTTCATTTTTCTAGACTTTTGTGAAATGTGTTAGTCATAATTTTATCTGTGTGTTCTTCTATTGAGGGTTTTTAACTTTGTTACAACACTTTAAAATGTTACAAAATACAAGTACCACAAATTGTCTCGCCTTCTTATGTTAAAACATTACTTCCTTTCCTAGTAATATATTGCCACTAAAGACAGAAGACACATAGTAGTTTCTAATTAATGAGATATGTAAGACAATAACTGTAGAAGGGATAATGTATAACGGGCTGGATCCAGACTTAAGTAAGTTCTTGAAATTAGTTACTCCTGGGCTAAACCATGTTGATTTCAGGGGGAGTCAAGTTAATTGTATTCATTGCATGCAAGGATATATCTTTGAATTGCTTACTGCACACAGATACTGACCAGCTTTGCTATCACACTGTTATTTAGACTTAAAATAGGAAACATCACCTCTCAACTCTGATACTGTTTACAACAGATGAAATATGACTCCCCAGCAAACAACATGGTTAAGCCCAGGAGTAATCAATTTCAAGCACTTACTTAATAAGCTAATAATATTGTTTATCTACCACGAAAACACACATTAGTCCATTGCTCTGGTTTGAGCTTTAGTACACAGAAAACTAGAGATGAGCATCGATTCCCTACAAAAATGGATGCAGAACTACCCCCAACCACTAATGAGGATGATGATGATGTTGGTGCCGGTGGAGATTACATGCGCTGGGATCTATGCATTATGCTGTTAGTTGATGCTTGTCATGACATATGATTTTACAGATTTACATAAATAAGTTGCATGAACTCACTGAAAATTATGTAACGGAGAAGGTGACTAAACACTAAACCAATAAGGTACTGTATGTGCACTGAGAGATAAAAAAAATCCCTAAATACCCTTTATGCAAAATCTCTAACTATCCTTAAAGAAAAATATAAATAAACAAAAATAATTCACAATTCAATCAAAAACAATTACATACCAAATCACGTGTTGATGTCTACTCACAATTCTGTGTTTTCATGAAAATGAGCCACAGTGGTAGAAGACGAAGGTAAGATTCCAATACTGAGTGTCCCTTCACTGTTTGAACAAGTCCTTGAAGTGCCTTGTGAAACAATACAAAAGGGTCCTTCATTTAGTAAAACAGTCTCTTCCCTGCAATGGATTCCAATGCGTGTAGCATATAAGAGTAAAATATAGATATGTTCAAAAACATATTTAATAAACTCAATCTCTATAATAAAAACTAATGGGTAAAACAATAAATTAATACATATACATAAAAAATAAAAATTAAAAGTTTAGGCGGATAAAACAGTACTCTTACCTTAAATGTTAAAAGCTGATAGGCAATGACTGCAGAGTCCTGGGATAATGTCCTTGCTATGGCGCGTGGGGACTGAGTGAGCTGTGTATCTTCCTGAAGTGACCCACACTGACGCGTTTCAAATTTAATTCAAAGAGGAGGTTTGAAGATTTGGAGCAGCCAGATCGGCGGTGTGATATGAAGTTCATTCCTCTTGTGACAACTGCACTTTCAAAGTCCAGTACAAGTTTTTATGGTTACATTTGAATAAAGTTTCTGTTTACACCTACAAAGTTTTGTTATTGTTTCCTTTCATTGTATTTAATTATGAATGAGGATATACATGAATAATACATGATGTTGAAAGTTTATTTCATTGCATTCTTTTGGAAGCTAGTAGCAGAACTGGAGATAGTTTAAATATTTTCTTTTATTGGTCTGTATTCACAAATCCGTTTTTGCGCGGAGTTCTGTGCGCATTTTTAGGTTTGGATTAATTGCGCATGCGTAGTAACTTTATTTACGCTATTTACGTTGAATTAACGCACGGAAGTCCATTAGACACATACGTGTGAATTACACTTAGAAACATACGTGCGGTGGGGCGTGGTTGAAATCTGTATGGACAAAGTTACATGAAAATGGGTGGGGGGAGGCATTTAAATGACCATTTGAGGGCGCGGATAGTTAGTTACATACTAAAATACGTAAGTATTATACACACGTAGAGATAAGGGTGCTCTATGGAGGCGTAAGTCAGAAAAAACTCGTCCATGTGAGGGGAGTGTCATGGGTGTTGCCTTGCAACATACGTGCGTATAATTGTGTACATTTAACTAACGGATCTGTGAATACGGCCCATAATGCCTTATTCTTTCCAACGGGGGATGAAAATTTGTGACATTATAATTGAAAATCAATGTGAATAAACATGCTGACCCCTCCCTGTTTCCACTCAATAGTTGGTCACACACAGTAATCTTTCATATGGGTATTACTGTCTTGGTAATCATTTTATTTTTCAATATTTCAAAAGAAAGTCACTGGGTTCTAAGAGGGGTAAGATATCTGGTCAACACTGAGATAACTAGAGTGTTATGTGGATTTCTAAGTGGCCCTTAGATGCTCTACAACAGAAGGAGTTATATCATACTAAAAGGGACAAATGTACTGTAAGAGAAAATTTCATTCCACAAAACATATCTCCTTATAAAATTTTGCCCTGTTTTTAGCATTTAAATTTACCATCTACTATACCTAGTATTTCCAGATGGTCCCCCTCTCAGGTACTGGCCAGGCCTATCTCCATATAGCTTCCAAGAGTAGATGATATTGGGCACTAGCAGACTAGCATGACTGTAGATAGTATTATTCAGTGCTAGATAGAGCACTACATAGAGCTGAGGTCAGGTGGCTATCTGTTGTTGCAATTGGTGTTTTAACAAAAGATTCACAATTTGTGTTCAGGCCCAGGAGAGAGAAGGATATTCGGACCAAATTCACAACAACACATTTATATACTTACATGCCTAGATTTCCGTGCAGAGATAATACGCATGCAGCCTTTAAAGACCGCATGTACGCAATCTACGTAACGAAACGCTACGTAGATAGCGTAAAAAAATTACTATGCATGCGTAGTATCTCTGCACGGAAATTTACACACGTAACTATATAAATGCGTTGTTGTGAATCCCGTCCTTTGTTAGTAAATCCATCTAATCTCTTCCTGGGCCAAACACATTTTGAAAAGACCTCTTTGGAAACCTTTGGTTTTTATATACTGAATAGATTGGTTTCCATATGAACTTTACACCAATTTACCGTTTAGATTTATGCTTTCTATAAATAAAATGTTGTAATTCCGGAATTAGGGTTTGAGAACTGGAACTCAGGAGAATAGGCCAGTTCTTTCTAAAAATGTCTCCATTGTTTATGTTGCCTATTGAACTGGGTTATAAATGTTGTTCTAAATTTGCTTTTAATCACTTCTCCTTTTTCCTTTACTAGCTAGGTACAGGATCTTCTTGTTAAGTTTCTCCCATTCTTTCTTCTATGTCTTTAAGTTTATTCTCTTAACTACTTATTTTGTCTGTGTATCATCAATTTTATCTTCTAAGCAATTTCTCCATAACCTTATACACTGACCAAAGGGGAATTCCACTAAGCCAGCTTTTATGGTGCCCACTACTGGTTGCAATGTATGTGTTGACATCTGTATGTTTATTAAATGTACTGTACATGTATTCATTTTTTTTCCTATAGGACAATTTGCTCGCTCTTCTGAAATGTTAAATGAATATTTTTTGCCATATGGAGAACTTTATTAACTACAAATAGAAAAAATAGAAAACTGTTTGTGAAAAGCAGCATACAAGGTTGGCATTTGCTGGCGATTTGAGCTATAGTGGAATATTACATCTCCTTTCAGGAGGATTGTCTAATTATGATCCAGAGGAGTTAAAATTTTAACTATTGATTGTTTTTATATGTAAATTTTTAATCACAAAAGTTGTAAACAGCGTTTTTATCCTTAAAGCGCTTTTTTATCTATAGGTTTGTAAACTATGCTGGACTTATTTGTTTGATGGACTGGGCTGATTACTGGATAGACTGAAGCATACTATCCTATATTGAATGTATTTATAACGGCATAATACATCTGATTAGATTATCTTGCTGTGTCTAACGGGTATCACTTATATACATAGAAATTACAACTTTTGTTGATAGATTTTGATTGGGTAATGACTTGGAACATAGCTGTTTTCCAGTGTTGTAATAGTATACTAAGTGTCACGTGATTCCATAACCCTATGCACTTATCCTATTTTGCATTATTTATAGTTTTGCTTTTTTAAAGAATAACCTGTTGTTGCAAAATGCAGGATAGGATAGCCATGGGCCCTTTTCAAGATTTTTCTGCTAAGTTAGTTCATACTTAGCAGGGGTTCTCAACGCATGGTACGCGTACCACTGGTGGTACGCGTACCTCTGTTAGGTGGTACGCGGCAGGCAGTCCTCTTGCTGCAATGCTGTAATGTTGTTTAGTATAATAGAGCCAGACTTAAGCTGATTTTTACTCACTGTGTCAGTAAATCAGTTTAAGCCTGCAGCCTGTCACACTAAACAACATTACAGTGTCCAGGAACACGAGCCGAGGGGGCGGAGCTTCTGACTGGCACTGCAGGAAGAGGATCCCCAGAGCTGATGGAAGGAAGGAAGTGCTGGAGGCTGGATCAGGTAAGGTAAAAGGTGGAACTGGAGTGTGCATTGTGTGG
>WWET01000674.1:214518-225487 GCA_011038615.1 Limnodynastes dumerilii | reverse complement strand
TCACACGGGAGCGTATGTCTAGGGTAGGGGATGGCTAGGGTAGCCTTCAGCCGGCGTAAGGAAGGGGCCATACGCCCGCACAGGGGGAGTGTCGGGCCAGAGCACCGATGTTACGCTGAGCGTTACAGCGCTCAGTGTAACATCGAAGCTCTGGATCAGGCCCTTTGTCCATAATTATTTAAGCATTCTGGAGTATATAGGTTTTTGCTAGATAAAGTTGACAATTTTGGTAGAAATCTATAAAACTTTTTGCATTTCTTTAATTGAGATTTTAAAACCAGCAGCTGTCTGTGACTAAATCAGTGTGTTAAGGCGGAACTAGCGAGTTGTGGGCCAAGGTGCAAAAATTTGCTTTGGCCCTTATGATATCCCAGGTAACCTGGTGGGGAGCTTCAGCGGTGCAGTAATTACAGTTGTGGGCCCTTGAATCAGCATGGGCCTAGGTGCTACCGCACCTGTTGCACCAATAGTAGTTCCGCCCCTGGTGTGTTGTGACAATGGGCTGGATCCAGACCTTGTTAAGTGAATGAACTTAGTTACTCAAGGGCTAAACCATGTTGAATTCAGGGGAGTCATATTTCATCTGTTGCAAACAGTATTAGTGTTGAGAGGTGGTTTCCTATCCAAAGTCTAAATAACAGTGTAATAGTAACGCTGGTCAGTATCTGTGTGCAGTAAGCAATTTAAAGATATATCCCTGCATGCAAAGAATACAATTAACTTGGCTCCCCCTGAAATCAACATTGTTTAGCCCTTGAGTAACTAAGTTCATGCACTTAACAAGGTCTGGATCCAGCCCAATGGCCCTGATTCACACTTAGGATACGCATCGCAATTATACGCAAGTGTGATCCAAGGTTAGCAGCTAACCACACCCACACACGTGCATGTTTGTCCATGTGTAAGTATGCCGTGTGTAGAAATAGGAAAGTACCTGGTATATGGCCCTTGTATCTTGCGTGAATTTGGAGACTTATTTTTAGTAGAGATTCATACAAACGTTTAACAACGCAGATATTCCTGGTTTACTTTACCCAATTCTTTAATTAGCATTCCTTTGTATTTTTTTTTATTATCGATTGTTTGAAGACATGACACTAGAAGACAATTCTTACTTTGTCATCAGCCACTCAAAAAAAAAATATTGAATAGATACATGCAAAATATACAATTCTAGAAAAGGGTTTTGCTGGCCACAATTAATTCACACAACTTTGACACAACTATGGTTAAAATTTGGCAATAACATTTTTATTTTTATAAAAAAAAATTCATATTCATACTGGTTTAAATAAGTCAAACATACAAAACATTAATACAAGATTGAGTTGAGTCTTGTTTAAAAAAATGTTATACACAAATTAAAAAATTTTAAACAAAATGTAAGATTATTCCTATATTGAAAACAAACACAAATAAGTTAAAGAAAAGGCTACTTTGACACTGTTGTAAGTATTGTACAAAATACCAAAAAACATAGCTTTATGTAGGTGAGCCTTATGTGTGTTAATTAAACACACACATGCATTGATAAAAAAATACGCAGCAGGTGATGGCTGTGTGCGGATGCATACATTTACTTATAGCACGACAGGCTTCAGCAACTTACGAGGTGTTGAAGGCTACTTTAACTTTTCCTGTGCATATGTTAGTCTCCACAAGACACTCCTTCTTGTGAATCAGTGCTAACTGTGTTAGAACACCCATATTGTACATTAACAGCCCGTGTGCTGCTCATATGCATTAAGAGTCTTATTAGTCTTATTAGTCCCTTTAGCCACGCATGCAGGACGCGTTATGTGACGATGCATGCATCAGTCCTAACTGATCATAAAAATACACACATAGGGCCTGATTCAGAGATCCGTCGGAGAGCGGGCCGCAAATATACGCATCTAAGTGGCAGGTCGGAACAGGTTACACCTGTTACACCCACCAGAATAAACAGTCAATCCCTTTCGCAACCTCCGGCCGGATTTAAACTTCCACATCCATAGACTTTCCCTAACTGGCCGCACTCACTTCCGACCCTATGTGTATTAGTTGCGTATATTTAGGGCCCTAACTCTGTAAGCGCGCCCACTTTCCCTCATCTCAATGCCTCCCCCCGCCCATTTCTATGCAAATTCTTAGGTCCGTATATTTCCGCCGCACTTAGGGTCGCATTAGTCTCCGCCCGAATCACAAGTCCGACCTAAAGGCATTTCCGACCTTAACTTCAACGTACATGGCGTTGGACTATTACTACGCATGCGCAGTTGATGCAACATCGATCCGACCCTAAATATACCCACGGAACTATCGTTAGTTCCGGATCTCTGAATCAGGCCCATAGATTCTAAACTTAGGTGTGAATATGGTCCAATTTCAGGATTTTCTCTTTTTTTACAAAATGATAAAAATGTTTACTGGAGCCAACCACTGATGGGGAACCACCGGTATAGATGCCTACACACTTCTTCCATGAAAGACATTGTTATTCAGGATATAAAATATTATATTTATCCTGCCATTTGGTTGTTCCCAGGAGCTCTCTGCAACAGATAAAAGTTTCTTGAATTTTACTATCATTTGCAAATCTTACAATTGCTGCAAGATAACTTTTTTTCATCAACCTGCATTGAAAAACTGTTATTGTTAAGTTTATCACATAATATCTTTTCAGCATCATGCGACAAGTCATTAATCCGTTTGCTTATACTACTGTTTGACAGAAAACCATTGTTAATTTCTGTTGCTGTATCCTGTCCAAGCATTGTAGCCGCTATTATTTCACATGCTGGCAACATTAGGGTCTCACCAACTGTGTGACTTCCTTTCCTGAACAATAAGTTCTGCTAAATAATTTGCTTCCTGAGTCTTATCACTGACTTTAACTCTACTAAGAACAGCTTTACTCTGCTTGTTTTGAAATTGTAATAGCCATTTAAAATAATCAGCATTTTGCTGATATTGTTCAACCATGAGCAGTAGCTGCTTTTTGGAACTTGAAAATATTTGTGTCTGGCGCTATTAGGAGAGGTTAAAAAACCACACAGAGCTGCACAACATATAAGGGGCTGCTACCCAAGTAAAATAATAACAATAGAATATATGAAATGTTGGCAGCAGTAGGTATCAGTGAACAAAATAATTGGGGTAATGTTAATATTAGTACATTTATTAAAACAGCACATTTAAAATATAATTAATAAACCATGCTTCATAAAGACCAGTATAAGAGTCCATATGCCGGCCAGCTCATATAACATATATCATATGGATGAATGATGTTACACTCTGAATAATATTCCAAAGGGAGCTTTATGCCAAACAATCTTTCCTAGACTCAATTTAACCATCAACTGATGTAGGCAAATTTCCTTGAAGGTAGCATAAGGTAATGGGAAGCAATAAAGATCCACACAAAGATCCACACCAGAGTCACAATAAAGAATGATAAACATCCACACAATTACTGGGACTTATCGGGACAGGTGTATATATATGTAACCTCCTCCTTTGAATGGAGGTTAAACACTGGCATTAAAATCGGCTCTAGATGAAACTACATGTCCCAGAATCCCTGGTGGCAGTAAAGAAGAAGTGAACTTGGGCAGGCGCTGGACAAAAAGAGGGAGGAGACAGTTGACAGTTGCAGCCGGTGGTGAGGAAAAAATGCAGTTAAAGAAAATGGCAGTGAGAGAGAAATATGGCTGTCTGATGAGGTTGTAATTGTAAAAGAAGGGACAGCCCCTTTTACATATCAGCCGGCGTACGTAATGTACATTACATACTGTATGTCTACCACTAGTCCATTGTAAGATACATGAGCACAACCTTCGTAACAGGGGAATTATACAATCGCCTTGCGTAATTCCCCTCTTGTACGTAGCCCAGGATCTGGGCCATGGTGTTTACAGACAGCGAGGGAGTGACAGGTACCGGTCCCTATTGGTTGCTTTGAAGCTGTTTACCTTACATAGGTCAGGGAGTAACAGTTACCGGCCCCTACTGGCTGCTTTGAAACTGTTTATCTTACAGACGTTCTGCTCGCATATGAACTATATCAACAATTGATACAATTGGTCCAACCCAGCGCTTCTGCATGTAGCAAGTCGCATTTCAACAGGACATTATTATTTGATGGTACCTTGTGATCAGCAATTGTTCATGAAAATGAACTCATGCTTGGTCTCATATTATGCTACCCAACGTCATTTACTTTGTCATTTTGTTCATCTTTGCATTTATGCATCTTAATATTGATATAGTCAGCCATTCTTTGTGAAATAAATTTACACTTGTTTGATCATATTGAGTGTCTTAAAGGCGCGGAGCAAGATTTATTAATTGTTATTGCTATCCTTCTGATTTTAGTGGGAGGTTGGAGAATTGCAGAGACTTCTCCCCACTTTGCCCCTTGAGGTCACACGACTTGTACTGTAGCAGCCATGAGCACTCACGAGATACACCCTCTGGACATAACTATATATACCAATATATATATTTTACTGTTTCAAGTATCAAATATCTCATTACATAATTTGTTAGCACCATCCTCCCTTTTTCTTTATTCTCTGTAAAGCACTATATAATCTGATAGTGAAAACCTGATAATAAATAAATAATTCCAGCATTGACCAGGTCATTGGTCCCAAGGTGGATAATGATAACCACCTTCACTTCCTTGCTTGCAGGCTTTATAATGTGATTTTTTTTTCCCGTGGAGATGTAGCTTCTGGAAAGCACTTTATGTGACTCTCAATTGCATAACCTCTTTTTAATTGTATACCCCTAGGAAAAGAAACCCTACAAGTACAGTCCTTTTTCATACCTCCCAACATTTGAGAATGCAGCCTGGTAGAGGGTGTGTGTCTTGCACCACCCAGTGGGTGTGTCTGGGAAAGTGCCTGCCCCTTTTATTTAACAACCATCCATATGTCTGCCTCTTATTATTAGGCCTGCCATCAATATGTCTGCCACTTATTATTTGCAAAGGATTCACACGTCCAGCCTCCATATCTGCTCCTTTATTTGTCCTACCTCCATGTCTGCCCCTGATTATTATGTCCAGCCTCCATGTCTTCCCCTTATTATTATATCCAGCTTCCATATCTGCCTCTATATTATTTGTCCAGCCTTCATGTCTGCCCCTTGTAATGTCCAGCCTCCATGTCTGCCCCTTGTAATGTCCAACCCCCATGTCTGCCTCTTTATTATTTGTCCAGCCTCCATGTTTGCCCCTTATAATGTCCAGCCTCCATGTCTGCACCTTTTAATGTCCAGCCTCCATGTCTGCCCCTTATGTCCAGCCTCCATGTCTGCCCCTTTAAATGTCAAGCCTCCATGTCTGCCCCTTTAAATGTCTAGCCACTATTGTCTGCCCCTTATGTCCAGCCTCCATTGTCTGTCTTTTATGTCCAGCCTCCATGTGTGCCCCTTATGTCCAGTCTCCATGTGTGCCCCTTATGTCCAGCCTCCATTGTCTGCCCCTTATGTCCAGAGAAGCAAAGGTGTACTGAAAAGTGCACCAGGTTGGTTAATCTGAAATCTAAAAAGAAAGCAGCTGTAAGGTAGGGAGAGGTTTTACCTACCTCTCCATAAAAGAAAAAAAAGAGAAAAGAATCCCCAATAGGGGTAACCACAGCGCTGAAATTATATGTATATTAATTATAAATTCACCAATGTGAAAATATATAAATTTGCACCAAACAGCAAACAGTAAAATGTAAAAAACAATATATTAACATATAAGTCCTATATGGACTATAACCACAAAACACAACTCACTATATAAAAAAAATATAAAATCAGTGTAAGCAGCTTGATTCCAGGGTATGTAATTATACGGATAGGTGGGTGTATATTTGGGCAAAATGAAATGTCTCTACATTTCTGCTAGTTATTTGCAGTGAAAATCACATATATAATCTTGTATACAGACTTGGATGGGTTCTCCTCAATCAACGTTGTACAGAGACTGCACTGTGGCAATGGAAGTGTTAATTGCTGCACCCCCGTGCAAAGAGCTCACGTATATATAGTATGATGTTATATTTATACTTCCATATATAAAGCTAATGCATGTCCAGCCTTTTTTGTCTACCCCTTATGTCCAGCCTCCATTGTCTGCCTCCTATGTCCAGCCTCCATTGCCTTTCCCTTATGTCCAGCCTGTTACACTCTGCAGAAATAGAACCAGTAATGTGTTATCTCTCTGTTAGTTCCAAGTGCCTGTTTTCCCCAGCTGCACTATTAGCCGAGAGGTGTGTCTGATTCCCACAGCTGATTGGTGGGCTGGTCTTTAAATAGATTTTGTCCGGGAGTGTTGATGTCGGTTATAGCGTCTGGTTTACCTACGTTCTGCCTGCCGTCTGATCATGCTCTGCTGAGTCTTTTGATCGTGTTTGGACCCTTTGTATTTATCCTGGTGTTTACCCTTGCCTTCCGTTACCCTTTCATTTCTTATTGCCACCTACTTACTATATCTTAGTTATGCCTGTAACCTAGGCATCCTATGCTTTAGCATTTTTGTTCTCCTCAATACCATCATTTGCTAATGTAATTTATAATATCAGTGAATAATGGGTAACATAGGTATCTGCAACCTAGAGATATATATTTCCATGATATTCTAACATTAAAGCACTTAATGCTATCATCAACACTATAACATGGCCCCTAACAATGATTGCATTGATTTCACGGATGTCCCAAACTTCAAAAGCTTCCACAAGTCCACCGGATACCATCAATTAACGAAGCAATTAAGCAATTAACGAATCAACCGTTCTGATTGGCTCACCGATATTTAAATACCTCCTTTAGGCTTCACTCACTATGGACTTACATTTTCCCTGACGAAGCCCGATTCTATTAGGGTGAAACGCGTAGGATCACGTCCATCAAACCAGAGAGCTCTCTCCGTTGTGAAAGGAAAGCCCTGTTACATAGAAAGGAGCGTTATTCTGACCCGCTAAACACCAGGATCTGAGGAGTGCACGCCTCAGCTGGAAAAGCGGCTCACGCAGACCAACATACCATAGGAAGACGCAGGACACCAGAGTCTGCCACCTGGCAATATTGCCAAAATCTACCCCAATCCAGCGGGCCCACAGACAGTGAAAACTTCAGGCACACGCTGCCGATAGTAATCCACTACCTGGAACCCTGTTTGCCCGCGGCTGTAACCACAGGACAGGACTCTACAGAAAGGTAACTGAAAAAATCTTTTTTCTGCCACATCTGTTACCCCTGTCGGTTGCCGCTACCGTATAGCTACTTTGTGGAACTTTTATTTCTGACATCAGTTTTGCAAACGGATTCTACTAGACGGCACCTGGCCTCTAGCCTATACAGTAAAAACCTGTACTAGTCAGCAGAATTATTGCAGCTGGTTTTGAACCATCATACACTAACTGCCTGACCTAGCTGACTTTTGTCTATACACTGAATAATATCGTGCAAGCATAAGACATTGTGTGTTTGTTTCAACTCACCTCAGAAACATTGCTGCCTCTATATTGTGTCCCTTTGCCTTCTGCTCACCCAGATTTGCAAGCGACACACGGATAGTTCATTCTAACACTGTCTGCATTCAACGTACTGACACAGTACTGTCTGATACACTATATGGTTGCAGTACCTGATATACTTTTGCTTCATAACTGACACACCGTTATATTAAGATTTGGTGGACAACAAAAATAATATAGGTTTATCGTTACTTTTAACAACTTTTATAACCAATTAAAGTTATTATTTAATTACCCCACTGTCTGTTTATTTACTCTTTTGTTCTTAGCAGCATATTTAAGGAGCGCGGGACTATTCTCATTGTTTTTGCTTAATCTAAATCTTTTCATAGACTTCCAGGGGGTTATTGGGAATCCCCCCCTATTATAGTCCTAGGTCTTTTCCACCTTCCTTGACCCCCGCCCCTCCCCCCAGGATCTGACCTTTGCCGCAGCACCCTCAGGAACACTCAACTAAGTTTAGCGCCGTATGGTTTATTAACACTTCCGTTACCCTTGCCTGTCGTTGTTTGTCTGCCCACTGTTCTGTGTGAAGCGCGCGGCGCGAGTGGCTTGCTGTTGGCTTCGGCGGCTTCAGTCCCGGCCAGGTCTCAGTCAGCCTCCCTCCTTTGAGTGGTGTGCGTGTGTTGTCATCTCACACTTTTCCCGTACCTGCCGAGTGAATTTTTTCCAGCTACTCTCCTCTGGTGCGCGCACGCTGTTGTTGCCATCTTGCAGCGTGCTGGAGTCCACCTGTTGTACTCCTTTGGTGTTTGTTTGCCACCTGGTGTTTGTCATCTCACCTGTGTGTGCTCCTCACCTTCCGTATATCCCCGCTGAGTTTACCACCTCTCAGTGCGTGTGTGTTGGTGAGTGTTTTGTGATTACCGTTGTGCATACCATCTCTCAGTGTGTATCGGTGAGCGTTTGTTTACCACTGTGAATTCCATCTCATAGTGTGTTTTGGTGATCTCCCACTCTCCGCTGTGTGCCATCTATCAGTGTGACTTTGTGTAGTCAGCTCACCAGACTCTGATCACCATCCTGTCTGTTCAATCTGTTGCCTGTTACCTGGTTCCTCCAGGTACTGCTGCTATCTAGATACCATTGGTGTTCCCTCCTGTGTATCCAGTTCCACCAGTCCAGGCTTTCCCTCATTCAATCGGTTTTAAGGTTGCTGAGTGTTTGCTTGTATTTCACTCTGTATCTGGCCTTAGTGCCAGACTGCCTATTGTTCCTTGTGTGTGGAGCTTGCAAGGGTTCCAGTGTGATCCTGCTATCTTACCTGTTCTGTGCAAGGGTTCATTCTGGTTTGCCTGGGTTCCTGCTTTGGTATCCACGCTGAACCTCTTCCCACTGGTGGCTATCACTGGGGGCCGCAACCGTCAGGACCTGCGCTGGAATCGGGACACTTGGGAGGTCTGCTTTTTGGGAATTTCCTTTTCCAGGGCCAGATTTACAAAGCTGCAGGTTTGGAAAAGTGGAGATGTTGCCCATAGCAACCAATCAGATTTTAGCTGACATTCTCTTGTATGTAAAAAGAAAGTGAGAGCTAGAATGTGGTTGCTATAGGCAACATCTCCACTTTTCCAAACCTGCAGCTTAGTAAATCTGGCCCCTAGAGTCAACAGATTTCCATATTACTTGATGTTCTGCGTTACATGTCTATTTTACAGGGTCTACGTATAAAGGCTGTGATACAATATATGATACAGGAAGGATAGAAGAAGCATAAGGTATATCATATCAACAAGATTAAAACATCTTATGAGAAAGGTGCATCAAAGTTGGCTGTGTGTATCCTTCCTAAAGAGTAGCAGGAAGCAGACCCTAATAGATCTAGCAGCTGCAGCAAAGGAAGGAGGTCCCTGGGGGACATTTAACAAAGTGAGGAATTGTCACAAGGGCAGAACGACCAATTATTTATAATGGGGCCTTTTCTAAGCAGTTCACAGGGGAGCCAGGATATACATACTTAGTTACACATCATGTGGACACCGGTGATCAGAGTCCCCTCAGACAGCCAATGTAGAGGATTTCCCTAGAAGTACAAATAGGCATGAAGAGGGAAGTAGAAGAGATTTTACAGCTAGGGGTAATTTGGAAGTCCCAAAGTGCTTGGACTGTCTCAGTAGTGGTTATTGGGGTAGATCCAGAACTCCGCTTGCAATCCGTTAACTAGCGTAGTGTATTTACGCGCGTGTACCTTCTATACACTCCCCTAGGCACACCCCTTTAATGTATGTACTTTGACCGATTTCCGCTTTTCAAACCCTACCTTAACTTTTGGCCACATAATCACTATCATCCGCACACGTACGGATGTGCAACGCGGACTTACGCAGCTAAGCCCAGACTGTACACTTTAAATGAAAACCCCCGCCTACATTGCGTAATTTAGACGTACTTTTGTCTCACGTAAAACTGGCACGCCCACATGTACGAATTTACGCAAGTAATACGTGAATGGCCAATACGCTCAGAGTTACCTTACATTATGTAGCATATCATCTGTCGTGCGCATGTACAGTAAATACAAAATCGTGATTTTATGTGTCTGCCAGGTGTAAATCATAGTTGCCGACTCTCCTGGAACGTCCGGGAGACTCCCGGAATCCAGAGAGATCTCCCGGACTACCGGGAGAGGACCCTTTTCTCCCGGAGGCAATACAATGTCCGGGAATAGTATTATTCCCGGACACTGTATTGTCACATACACAATGCCCGGACCACTGCATCCAGGCACTGTGTATGTGTTGCCATAGCAACACACACACAGTGCCCGGGTGCAGCAGTCAATGTGGGTCACTGCTGCAGATTTGAAGGGGGGCGCTTTAAAGTAGTACACACCCCTTTTTTCTTGGTCCGGGCACTGTGTATGTGACAATACAGTGTCCGGGAATAATACTATTTCCGGACATTGTATTGTCTCCGGGAGAAAAGGGTCCTCTCCCAGGAGATCTCCCTGGATTCCGTGAGTCTCCCGGACGTTCCGGGAGAGTCGGCAACTATGAGATAGAGAGACAGACAGACAGACAGACAGACAGACAGACAGACAGACAGACAGATAGATAGATAGATAGATAGATAGATAGATAGATAGATAGATAGCCCTGGGGGGTCGGCAACTATGAGATAGAGAGACAGACAGACAGACAGACAGACAGACAGACAGACAGACAGACAGATAGATAGATAGATAGATAGATAGATAGATAGATAGATAGATGGCCCTGGGGGGAAGTGGGGCTTATATCTGTCCAGGCCCTGTTGCGACTTACCTATAATTTGTATGGCCCTATCAGCTGCTAAATGATGCAGCTGCGTCTATTGTTGAATGTTTGTTTCAAACTGTCAGTACCTCACAAAAGGTGGGCCTGTGTGCTTTAAATGCCTGATTTTTAGTCCCAGTCCATCCCTGCCGACATCCCTGCTATCAGCAGCTGCTGTGGTTACATGGACCACTTGATGCC
>WWET01000674.1:202499-213951 GCA_011038615.1 Limnodynastes dumerilii | reverse complement strand
GCATGGTGACGACCTTCTGAACGGAGTCAAGTGATAGTAAGGTAAGACAATTTTTCTAATGCAGTTTCTACCATGTTGGTGGCTATGGAAGATGGGGGGAATATTTAGGGCTGGCATGTGTGTAAATAGATAAAACTATATTTACAGATATGTGTGAAAAGGTAAGTATATTTTTTAAAAATAACACAGCGGCTGTCATCTCTGTGGTCATTGGGCCGTATTCACACCTAAGAAGCCTCTGCTTCTTAGGTGCGAAGTTTTGCTAAAATGACCTACTATGCATGCGTAGTAGGTCATTTACGCAAGTTAGGTATGTAGATTGCCTCCATGTGGTCTTTTAACGATCACGTGGAATAGTTTAGTAAGAAAGAGGCGGCCTTAAGCTGCCTTGGGAAGTGTTTAGGTAGAAGTGTTAGGAGGGAGGTATTTATATTAGCCGGGAGGGCGGGGAGAGGCAATGTTCTTGCGTAGTTTCCTTCTTAAGAAAGAAACTAGCCCTATGGCGCTCGTAAGTGCCATAAAGTACCTGAAAACGGGGGGTGGGTTAGGGGCAAGACGGGTGAGTTTTGTGCAGATTTGTCCACACCTACCTCACGCTTAGGTGTGAACACAGTCCCATTATCTGTTTATTCATATATTGTTTTATCCATTTTCCATTAAATAATATGTATTAATGCAATTTTTTTGTGCTTATGGACCAGATTCACACTTAAGAAGCTGCAGCTTTTTAAGTACAGCAGTTTAATTCATGTGTAGCAGGTCTTTTACACAATCCATGTACTACTTAGGTACGTAGATTGACTATGTGCGGTCTTTCAAGACTGTGCGTAGTGGGTTCGGTAGAAAGGGGGCGTGCCATGGTAGCCTCAGGGTGGATTTAGGAAAAAGTGGGTGGGGGGAGGGATTTAGATTATCCGGGGAGGGCGGAGGAAGGGTTACTCTGTGCTTATTTTCCTTCTTAAGAAGGAAAATATGCACCGTTACTTAAGGAAGCCCTATGGTTCCAAGAAACGGGCAGGTAGAGGGGCAGGCCGGGTAAGTTAGGCGTATATATGGACAGCGGTCCAATGTTCCTGTTCATTTTTTATGTTGAGTTTGAAGCTGCATTTTGAGCTTATCATTGGACTCTGCTCCTCTATTTGCCGTATAGTTACAATGCTGTTTTTTAGATACCACCAGTGATTCACCAACTAACATTTCACAAATTCCATTAAATGGTTGGGACCCATTATTTTGACTGCATCAGTTGTGTGAGCACTATAATTTGGTAATATTTTCTCTATATATTTACAGATAGATACACAGGAATGAAATGAGGCGTATATGTATACTTGTATAGTTAATTAAAACTGTGATTTAGTTTATTATGTATTTTATTAATTATTAGTTTCTATCATTTATAATATTAAAATTATTCAATATTAACATAGAAATTTGTGCACTGTAGGAATTGCTGCATAATTCAGACCTTCTCTCGCTGCTACCAGACAGACTGATCAGAGCGAAAATTGGGTAAGTTTCATGTTTTTTTTTTTACTATTTTCAATGTTTATGTGGTAGGAAGTGTATCATATGCATAATTATAGTAGGTTCAATGGGTGCGATAGTATGGTGCCCAGTGGTATAGGGAGTCATCCAGCCAAGCAACAAACTCACTGCACCACTCCTTGATTAGACCAGGAGCTGGCACTGGCTGTTTGGTAAGCAGTGCTGTGTAGTCTATCTCTGCAGTGCTGCTATAGAAAGTCACTGTGAATGGATAGTCCATCCACCACAACCCTTTATATAAGTGCTGCAGAGATAGACTACACAGCACTGATTAGTAAGCTGGAGCAGGTATCAATTTTACAAGAGTTGGGCAGCTTCTGCTTCTCTTCATATGTTTCTTCCCTTGTAAGTCAATATTTATGTTAAAATTATTTACTATTTATTATTTAATAAATGTTTACTGATTAGAATAGTTTTTTCTCTTTTTGTTTTTTATAACAATTACATACAAACATAAACAGTATAAAATGGTGAAATGTAAAACAAGAGTGCTATTTTTTTTATATCTTTTTATTAGAGCAATAAATAGGTGACTAAAGATACAGGAAATCAATCACTTATTTTCCAACATTGTAACAAAGACATACTAGTTACTAGTAGTAAGGCGCAAATTTTTAGTTTGCAGGGAGGCGCCGGACACCCTTGCACCGGCCCTGGACTATATATATGTAGATGCAAAGTAAAAAAAAAAAAAAGAATAAAACAGTAAAAATGTAATTTCCAAGGTTTTTCACAGGGGAGGGGGGGGGACTGTGTCCATGAATTTCTTGTTGAAAAGATGGACCGCCCTTATGCTTTTTACTTTTCTCCCTGAAATGACATTTCAAAAGTAGGCAACTATGGTGTAAATTTGCACAGAAGCGTTGTTCTGGATCTGGGCCATTGTCATTTTATTATCATATTTGTGTATTAGACATTTTGCTTATGACAGAGAAACAGAATAATGAAGATTGAACTTCCTTTCCTAAACACATTACCTACCTAAAACAGTATCTACTATAAACTTTGTGCAGTTGCAGAGATATGCGTTTAGTAAATGACATTTTCTCAGAAAGACTGCATGTTTCCGTTGAGATGATTATCTCTGATCATTTTTTTTAGACAATTTTCTGGTAACATGATAGCTTTATCTGTATTGTGTATCACAGCTTTTACAATGTAATCTATCATTGCGACATGTAAGTTCTTTCCTCCTGCTACTGATCTCTGCTGTACTTTCTCAGTTCCTCTGTAAGATTAATTCCCTGCAGGCCATTGCTCCATGCATGGCCTACATATGTCTGTCTCCAGCAGCTTCTGCTGCTTTAGTGGTCATACTCTTCCTCCCTCTACCTTTTATGGCCCTCTGGCTGCTATGATTACAGACAGGTCACCCAGCCAATCTGTAGGTGGGAATCTGCCAATCACTGGCCTTAACTCTGGTATTTTGTCAATTAACCCCTTTCTTCCTCCGTTGTGCTTGTTTGCTGTTTCTATGAGTTATAGCCATTTTATTGTTTTGTTTTGGTTCATTATTTATCTGTCTCTCTGACTTTTTCCATCTTGCCTCTATAACAAGTGTAACTTTTCCATATTCCACTGTATGTCTCCTTATGTTCTGCCTGTTTTCAGGCTTCCTAGTTCTCACCCTACTACTAGTGGTTGGTGGTGTTTTTAGACTAGACGGAAGGTGTGTCTGGGGGCCGTGACCTGCTAGCAGTCAACAGTCCAGCCTATCCCCACCATCAGGGGCTGAGCTATGAGTGTTGAGCTATGAGTGCTGTTTATAAATACATTGCCAGCAGCTGACAGCTTAGCGCTGCCTGCTGCTGGCAGAGAAAGGGGAAGCCATGACATCCAGTCATGCATATCACTTCCTTGCTATAGGGCGTAAGCTGTTCTACTTTCACCCCTGATATACAAAGCCGGTAAGTACCAATTTATGATGGTTTTAATCATTACAATTACAAATATGTTTCATTTTCAAATTTATAATATCAATAATTGGGTTCACTGATTTGATATATTACAAACTATGGGGCAGATTCAGACCTAAGTGCTTGTTACATTTCCTAGCGTAGCTTATTTATGCTAGCGTATTTTCTATGCACTCCCCTAGGCGCTCCCCTCGCTCATACGTACTTTGGCCGTTTTACGCTTGCCAAACCCTATCTTAACTTTTCAAAGTATAATTACTAACGTACATAAAGGCTTCACGTACGTGCGTGCCTAAGCACGCTTATATTGAAGGGAAATTATGGGTGTTGCGTCGTATGGTTGTCACGCCCCTTAGTTCGTAGTCACGCTGTTGATACTAGGCTGGTACGTACGTTCAGAGTTACATGACATAATATCTGCCGCACGCATGCACAGCAAATACTAATAGGCGATTTTACATCAGTGGCTAGCATAAAATCGCTCACGTACGTAGTTTAGGATCTGACCCTATTTATCTTGTATTTAATTTAAGTACTCCCATACCAGGGTACTAGCAAAACTGATGGCCACGGCGACCCTCATTGGATGCTCAGAACTGTCAGTTGTCACAACAATGTGATCATCATGTACAAGCACAAAAAGGTGTCTGTTCAGTGCACGCGCAGAATAGCCAGTGTTGGAACAGACCATATGACTGTAGAGGGTTTGTTTAGTAGCTGCACAGGCTGTTCCAGGAAGAACAATCTACTTACACATATATTGATGTCTATTATTCTCTGCTTTCTGTGAAAGTTTGTTTTATTTCTGTGAAATATGAATGTAATATGCCTTCTGTGAAGTGCACAGTAAGATTGCTAATGTTCAATGAAGTTTTGTTTGCAATTTGTGAAAATAAAAATTTCCGGGAAGAGCAGAGCTTCTACGGTGAGACTTATGTGAATAGTTCCCAACTGTTACTACTTTGACTGGTTTTGACCAAACTTGCCCATTTGTATACAGAACTGGGTGGAGTTTAGATGGAGAAAGTGCAGGGCTTATTTTGTTCCATTTTTGGGATTCTCAATGTTGGGAGCAATGTTTTTTCAGACAAGGTCATTTATTGTTACTTTTGATTTGTGCTAATCCTGAAACAATATGCCACAAATAACAACAGAATGTCTTTGCTATAAATGTTATCATGTTGCTGAAACTAGACAATGTCCCCTTATTATGTATTCCAGTAGTAGTTGCAAAAGATTTCCAAAGGCAAGTAAACTATTCCAGTCGGCCCATTTAGTCTCTTTATCAGTCACTGACTGTACATTGAAATGGAAGTGTTTTTCGGGCTTTAGCTATAGTAGGGGGCTATCCTCTTAACATATGAATACTAGTGAAAAGTATATTCACATATAACATACTATGTTTCAAATAAGACATTTGCAGTGGCATCAAATAACCTCATTAGTAGTAAAATTAGAGCTTTCCTGCTCATTGGGTCTGATAGAAAGTTAGCAGCAATAGCAATCTGCATCATTGTAAACCATGTTATACATTTATAATGAGTAGACAGATGAACACACTAAAAGGCTGCAGTACAATCTATAGTTGACTAATGTTTCAACACAGCTATATTGTATATGCAATGGTGACCAGTGTGACATATGTGTAAGAGAGGCCATCTCCAGCATGCCAAACAAGCAGAACAGCTGTGCCATTCATCCCTGCATAGAACAAGCGTTGCTGTTCACGTGCGCACACAGGTGGCCAGACAGCACATGCACCGGTTGCAAGTTGAAATAAGAGTTGCCACTACTTTTTGTGAGACACCACAGTTCCCTTGGCTTTAGGTGATAATATCCCCATGTAAAGTAGAAGATCAAAGGCACCCAGCTTTTACAGGATCTTTTATTTATTTAAAACCATAGGTTAAAAAGTAACAATAAAAAACAAACAGTGAGGAATGTGCCCTCTGGTTCCTATCAGGTTAGGCATAGATTTCCAGCAAGACCAAGCCTGGGTATTCTTTAGTAATGTCAGCACTCCATCCCACAGCCCAACCAACGCGTTTCAACAACTGAATGTTTTTTTCAATGACCAATGGGTAGTTGTCACACACAGTATATAGAAGATCTTTTGTCTCATTGGCAAGGGGAAAAAAAAGCATGTAACACAAGTTATTAGAGATTCTTATAAATATAAGAATAAATATAAATGTGGTTAACACAACAGGAAAAAGAAACGTACCAAGCAATTTCACATAGCTATAAATTAAGTATTAACTGATTGCTATCTTTTTCAATACAAACTGTATGATTAATAAAAATACATATTAACAAATAGACTATAAAAACATTTTTTTTATGATGTTCTAATCATGACAGGTGTATGTTTCTATATCTCTGGTGGTGTACTAATTTATTCATTAAAAGATCAAATACATTTCTTCTTTTTAAACAATATTTACAGTATATTTAAAAAAAATACTAGTAGTCATTGCATGGCATGTATAATATAGATTAAAAATAATGAATACCACTTTCAGAGGAATCACATGAGACCATCAAGATCTAATTGTGTTTAAACATTGGAATAGACCCTTTGCTACAAACATAACCTCTTTATTTTATAAAGTTAATCAATGAATTGAATGAATCAGACTTTATATTTTCGACAAGCAGCAAATGCAGTTTATGAAACGAGTGCTATATAGATTTTTGTATTATTCCTGCATGTTAGGCAAATATAAGGCATTAGTGCTGTATATTTAAAATGGAATAATAATCATCATTCTAACTTCAGTATAAGATTAGAGATGCTGGTACTCAAAGCAGCTGGTAGACTCATAGAATAAATATCCTGCTAGATACTGTTGTGATACCCGCTGTTATTAAAGGTAAAGGTTTGAAATTACCTGAATGATATTGCAGATATTGGGCTGGATCCAGACCTTGTTAAGTGCATGAACTTAGTTACTCCTGGGCTAAACCATGTTGATTTCAGGGGGAGCCAAGTTAATTGTATTCTTTGCATGCAGGGATATATCTCTGAATTGCTTACTGCACACAGATACTGACCAGCTTTACTATCACACTGTTATTTAGACTTGGGATAGGAAATATCACCTCTCAACTCAAATACTGTTTGTGACAGGTGAAATATGACTCCCCTGCAATCAAATGGTTTAGCCCAGGAGTAACTAAGTTCATGCACTTAACAAGGTCTGGATCCAGCCCAATATTCTTTTAGATTGCAGAGAGGTGAGTCAATGAAGGAAAACTCAGAGCAACTTCACACCAGTCTTTAGCGAATAAGAATTTAGTTTTAATATTTTCTCATTTGATTTAGATAAGCAGAAAACTTATTCTGATTGGCAATATAAACAGTATTTCGAAAATTATATTGTTCTTTTTCACAAACAGTGAATGTAAGGTTAAGAATCCGAATATCAAACGTTCACAGCCATTTAATAGAATGATACAATTCTTTGTAATAATGAATTATTCCATCACTCAGGATCCATGAAAGTTACAATTGTTACTCTCTCCTCTTAGTCACAATGGGCCTGATCCAGACCTCCGATCGGGTGCGTTTTTACGATGGTTGTAAGCGTAAAAAAGTAAAAAATTATGAGAGTGTGGGCCTTGAGCATACCAGCATCGTAACAAAGCTCGAGGGGGCGTGCCAGCCATATGAAACCCGTAATTACACACCGAGGGCGGGGTAAGGCATTTAAATCATACAGTATGGGCGTGCTAAGCGTTGTAACTACGCAATGAGCTTATAGACGCCCGCGGTTAGGATCAGAAAAGTTAGGGTAGGGTTTGCTGAGCATAAGAAGGCAAAACTAAGTACGACCAAGGGGAGTGCAGAGGGGAGTGCATCGTAGGTACGCTGGCGTAAATACGCTACGCACATGAGCGTTTCATGAGCGGGCCCAATGTTACCATTATAATTTTCACACAATTACTAAACATAAAATTACATAACAATACAAACATTGCATGCAACATCCAGAAATACAGTTGAGAAAAACATACGAAGCTAATCTTAAAATGACTATATATTGTACATCAAAATCCATGCCCAATAAGCAGTCCGTGTAACTGTAATTACTATTCACACTGTGGGGAAAGTTCACCTTTACTTTGGTAATGAGAAGTTAAAATTTGACCAATAAGTTCCTGGAATTGGCGTCTCAGTTGCGTCACCTCAGCCTGCTCTCCGATGCCCGTTTCTCACCGCTCACTCTCTCTCTCACTCTCTCCTTTACCTCCCCCGCTGACATCCTCTTCTTAGTCACTGGCTCTCTCCTGAACCAACTCTGCTGACACTCTCCTCTGCTTAGCCACTGACACTATCCTGAACCAACTCTGCTGACACTCTCCTCTGCTTAGCCACTGACACTCTCTCTATCACCGCCAATGTCTCTCCTGCTCTCTCTCTCGACTATCGCCACTCTCTTTATATCAGCTCCGATGTCACTCCTGCTCTCTCAAATATCGCCACTGTCTCTATATCAGCTCCGATATAGTGGTGAAATAGGACTGTGTTTAGAGTCCATGTTTATGTGTCTCTGGTGATAATTTTGTTGCTGCAATGGAGTTTCACAGTCTGTTATATATTTTCTTTTCATTAGTATAGTGTGTATTTTTGTCCATATTTTAAACACAGAAATTCAACACACTGCTGAAATGAAAACACAGATGTAATAACATACCCTCCAACAATTTAAACATATAAAAGGTGTGCAAGTATATATAAATGGAGAGGTGCAGCCAAGGACCAAAGTGACCACTGTGTAACTACAAGGAAGAAAAGAGAGGTCCGGTGCGCCATACACTTCAGAGGGAGTCAAGTAAAGTGGACTTGCACACAGGACTTTAAGACTTTCAAATACACGTAACCCGGGTTACCGCTGTTCTACATGTGCACCAATGTTGTTAGTCTAGTCAGTCTGATTATTATAGTTAGACAGGAATACTGTAGAACTGTTTAGAGATTTACTGTTGCGGTGTGATTGTGGCTGCAGCTGGCCTGATTGTGTATATAGAGACTGTTTGAGCATGTAGCAGCCATTTTCAGAGGTTAACCTATTGTATTTTATAACCATTACTGTTTGCCATTATTGCTAATTTATTTGCAACCCTTTTACTCCTGCCCAGTAAAACAGTCTTTTTTAACTGACCCAAGGTGCCCTTAAATATTATTTCCATTCCTCCTACTTGCGGTGTGGTCCCAGTTATTCACTAATAGTGTAGTGGGGTACAAGGGGTGTCCTGAGTCAGCCCTGGTGGAAACAGAAAGGGTCGGCATCCTATACACACCGTTCAGAAGACTTGGGTGGAGGCACTAAAGCTACCAGCTCACATATTACACCATCCCTTACACTACGCAGGGGAAAGTAGTGCTACATTCATAATGCTGTAATAACAAATAATCATTGAGTAAATATATTACATGTGTTACCGTTCACACAACACTAAGCAGGATATAATAAAAAAAAGATAAACTAGATTTAGTAGCAACAGGACTAAAATAAACTGCTGCCCAACGAAATGCAGATTCATGGCTGACCAAAACATCAACAACACTGGTAAAAATTTACATATCTTTATAGCAACACAAAGTGTTATATACATTGCATTACAAAGACAGACCTTAAATGTATATAAACATGAGACAATCTGTATGAGAAACCAGTCCAATTGACCTACAATCTTAGGAGAGAGTGGAAAGATGATGCCACAGGACTGGATTGTAGAAGAGAGCTTCTAATAGATCAGCTGAGAAAAAGGGGGTGATTGTGGATTCAGGTTGGTGAGTTTTGAATTTGCTGAAAGGATTGGCAAGTGTCATTAGTCTCAACCTTAAACATTGTCTCTCATCCCCCATCCATGTGAGGAGGAACTCTTATTAGTAGCAAATTAATAGCCTCGTGGGTCTGGGGCTGAAAATGATCAAGGGCCCAGTGGAGTGGGCGTGACCAGTGACATGTGGTGTGGTTAATTACATGTGGGCGGGGTCAGTACCATAGTACTATAGTGCTATAGATAGCACCTCCCCCTAGTCACCTATAGGTGTATTTGGCAATAGAAATATTTATGCTAGCTGATAAAGTTCAATTACAGCTTATGAGGACAGTGTCATGCAGAGACGTAACTGCAGAGAGTGCCCGAAGTGCGCCTGTAACGAGGCCCGGGGGGGGGGGAGGAGGCAAGTCTATTACTGGTTAATGGCAGTGTAGCTGAGGCATTTTCTTTCCTGTGTTTCTGTGGATAGCAGATTACCCCCTGCCTTTCATGCACCTGTGTGCATTTACCTATAAATTGATTGAACAACTATCATTTTGGGTTTATAGTCAAGAATATCTCCCTCTGTCTGTACTGCAGTTCCCCTTGTCTGGGTGCTGGATCTGCGGTGCCTTCTCTGGTGGGTGCTGGCATCAACTAAGAAATAAAACAACAATAAACTTTGGTTCATATGGTGGCGACAATACGCAATAGCAAACACTGGTGGCACAAATACAGAGACACTAAAAGATAAGCTGTAAACTACAATATGCAAGAAAACAGAACAACAAAAAGTCCATCCAGACTAAAGGCATTTATACCGGGATAATGGTTTCTTTATGGAGGGCTTGACAACAGTCTCTTCTCTGATACATATACATATATACAAATAATAGCCAAGAGATGAGTTCGCCAGAGCTTTCTATTAAACCACGGCCTCAAGTCCTGCCCCCCTGCCTGGCAACACTAGTATACTAGTGTTGCTAGGGACAGGGAGGGACTTGATGATGCAAATTGCATCATCAAGCCTCACCCCATCCCTATGGGGCTTAATTATGTGATTTACATAAATCGCACAGTTAAGCCCCACCCCCTACATGCATGTATGGTTTCCCTTCAGGATCTCCTGGAGGGAAGCTTTTAAAAGTCGGCAACCCTGCTTTACAATTTTACAATCATTGGGCTAGATCCAGAACTACGTCCGTCTTCTATTGTACGTAATCTGCGTATCGTTTCGATACGTAGATTGTGTATATGCGGTGTAAAAGACCGCATATATGCAATCTACGTATTGAAACGATACGCAGATTACGTACAATAGCTACTACGCATGCACAGTAGCTACTGTTTATTGAACTACGTCCATCTATGGAAGACGGACGTAGTTCTGGATCCGGCCCATTGTAACAAGACTGGGCAGTAACAAAAAGACTGGGTAGGTAAGAGCGTCTTGCTCACAGACTTGGAATCTATAAGACATTGGGGTTTGATACATTTTATGTCATAATGTCATAATTTATGTCCTAATGATTCCAATGATTATGCACAAGAAAAAGGGACAGATTAGAGAGAGCAAAAATGTTGGTTTCTTAAGATTCTTAAGCAGTAAGAAATATAATAGTAGTCACCTGCTGCACTGCCTTCACCTATTGTACACAACTATCGCAGGGGTCCAATTCAAAAAAAGCCTGCCCTGAAACTTCTCCAAGTCACTTTTAGCCACGCCACACAACCATACCTCCCAACATTTGAGAATTTGAAAGGGGGACAAAATTTTGGTAGAGGGGGTGTGTCTTGTACCAACCAGTGGGCGTGTCTAAGAAAGTGAGTGTGTCTTGCATCGCCCAGACCAGCAGGTCTAGTACTTGCCCCTTTTATTTAACAACCATCCATATGTCTGCCCCTTATTATTAGGACTGCCATCCATATGCCAGCCCCTTATTATTTGTCCAGCATTCATATGTCCAGTCTCCATATCTGCCTCTTTATTTGTCTTACCTCCATGTCTGCCCCTTATTATTATTATGTCCAGGGTCTATATGTCTCCCCCTGTTTATTTGTCCAGTCTCCATGTCTGCCTTTTTATTATTTGTCCTGCTTCCAATGTCTGCCCCCTAATGCCAGTGCCAGCCTCCATCTCCCCCCATAATGCCAGTGCCTGCTTCCAATGTCTGCCCCCAAATGTCAGTGTCAGCCTCCATCTGCCCCCTTTTGCCAAT
>WWET01000674.1:183854-200616 GCA_011038615.1 Limnodynastes dumerilii | reverse complement strand
ATGTGTCTGTCCAGCACTCCCATCATGTCTGCCCAGCACTCAGAACTCCCATCATGTGTCTGTCCAGCACTCCCATCATGTCTGCCCAGCACTCAGAACTCCCATGATGTCTGCCCAGCACTCAGATCATGTTTGCCCAGCACTCAGAACTCCCATTTTAAGCCTTATTACTTACCTATGAAGTCCCTCCGGCTGCTGTCTCTCCTCCGCAGCTGACCCTGTCTGCGGTCACGTGACAAACTGTTAATACAGGGCTCCCATTGGAGCCGTGTATTAGCAGTTCTTCACGTGACAGCAGAAGCAGTCTACGTCTTTGCAGAGCCCTGCTGCCTGCCGTGTACAGCAGGCTTAAAGCGGCAGGGCTTTAAAATAGCGCTGGTGATAGAATATTGTGAGTTTAGTAGGACTCATGCCCCTAAGGTTCCGATTGCACCCACATCAGCTGGGCACCATCGGAACCTGGGGCATGAGCCCTGCAAAACCCACGTTAGATACACCACTGGGGGCAAGTGCTATATATACTGTATCATACAAATGGACAAGCCAGGTAATGTTTAAGACTGACTATCCTACATTATATTATTCAGGTGAGTGTTCTTAAAAACCTCTGTTAACCACAATAAAAGAAAGCAAATCATAGTCACTACTATACAACACAGACGGCACCCTAGTCTCCACTATACAATTCCCACTTCATCTTAAAAACCACCAGACAATACAGCCTATATATTGTGACAGACATACCATACAGACATTGGGCCGGATCCACAAAAACGTACATCGGCGGAAATACATCCGTCAGATGCCGAGGTCAGCTACTGCGCATGCGTAGTAACTATTTTACGTAATCTACGTATTGTTTTGTCACGTGGATTGCGTAAATGCGAACTTTAAGACTGCATATACGCAATCTACGTAACAAAAGATACGTAGCTTACGTAAAATAGTTACTACGCATGCGTAGTAGCTGACCTCGGCATCTGACAGACGTGTTTCCGCCGATGTATGTTGTTGTGGATCCGGCACATTATCCGCTATATCATACTACATGCCACATCCTAAAGACCCCAATACAATACAGATTTCATCCTTCTAATTACTATACAATAGATTCAACATTCTTGTGACCACAATGCAGTAAAAAAATAGGCCGTGTGTTATAATGAACAGAAAACATATTTGCAACTACAATACAAAAGAAGCCCAGACTTAAAAAGGTTAATACTTATCATGCCATTCCCAATTAAGTCTGTGTGCATTCCAGCATGTCTACATCGCAGCCGCCAACCGGATGTAAATTTACTAAAGTCGCTTTTGGGCGGTCATTTTAAATTGCCGCTTATCGCCACAAATTTTCAGTCATTACAGCGCTTAAAGCGTTGTATTTACTGAGATTGCGGGATAAACGGCACTTTAAAATCGCCGTAGATGTTTAGCCCCGAAAAGTCGCCGCAGCCATTACCCCACGTAAAAAATAAATATATAAAACAAAAGATGCATTTTAAAAGTAAAAAAGCAATGTGCGGCATGCTATTAACCCTTAGCATGCTGGCACATATACTACTTGAAGGCACAGCATCTCCATGTGTTTACAGGGGACATTACTTATAAAATTAAAAAATGTATTTCAACAGTAAAAAATAATATAATAGTGAAGCTGTTACCTATAGCAACCAATCAGATTCTAGCTCTCACTAGCTCTCACTTTCCTATTACATACTAGAGAATGTCAGCTAGAATCTAATTGTTTGCTATGGGCAACATCTACACTTATCCAAACCCGCAGCTTAGTAAATCTGGCCTTTGGAGTATAACTTTAACAGTAAACTTAGAACATAAGCCCAATGCAATTATCTGCCTGATACTTATGTGTACTGCTATATCACCAGTGCAGATCTTTTGAATAATAGCTACATTTGTGCATTTTTGAAGCATCCTTCCTCCACCCCTACCTTGCCCCCCCCTTTCCCTCCCAAATATATATGTATAAAATAACAGTTCAGGAGATTCTATGCCTTTATTTACTTAATGGGTGATGTTCATAAAACTGCCATGTAATATATGTTTTCTTGTTGGCTGTTGTCATCCTGCTTAACGAATAGGCAATTTATGTCATGTATCAGTCTTAAAATGTTATGTGAACTTACTTGTATTGATATATTCCTGGAAATGTAATAAAAATACTTTACACAAAAAAATTAAGATAAATGAATTCAATTAGATTTGGATTAGAGTTAGTGGAAAGTTAGCACAAATATAAACATCGCTCCACAGAGCATCAATTCCAAGCATGAGAGGTTTGACAAGTACATTCATAGGCATAATCCCCCATGGAGATTATAAGAATACTTCAGGTATTCCAAATTCATATAATAGAATGTTTAGTAACTCAGCCACTAGATGTCACACTTTTCCAATTCACAATTAAATAAGATTATATATTGGTTACAATGTTGCCATTTAGTCAGAAAAATACAAAAAAAATAAACAAAAACAATATAACACAAAATAACCATTTAAAAATAATAAATCTTAAATAAATGTTAATAACACATAAATAATAATTCAGCTGTGTATTAAAAAAAATATATAGTAAAGATAAAATAATAAAGTTAGTTAGGTAGAATAACTAAATAATTAAAGCTATAAATAAAAAAGGAAAAAATATATCAATAACAGACATATGCAAACACTTCTATTCTATTCACCAAAATCCAAATCCACCATTTCTTTAAGGCCTCCTGGATACATAGGACCTGATTTACACGAAAGAGTAAAATTGCGAACTTGCCTAAATATACGTACACGAAAATTTTTTGATACCGATTCAGAGAAAAGAAAGAAACTGATTAACCACTCCTCCTGAGTCGACAGTACAACATAAGGACAGAAGGCTTTTCTTGCATATAATTAGGTACATGCCGACTGTATTAGCTGTGAATAAGTTGTGCGTAATGGTGCTTAAAATTGCTTATTATTCAAAGATACGTTATTAAATCCACTGATTAGGCTTTGGAAAATTAATTTTTTTTTTTATAAAAACATCTCTAATCTCATTAACATATATAAACAAAAGCAACCATTAAATACACAACTTGAAATAAGAATAATCATGTCATACTTTACAATACATATAAACGCATACTGCATGATGTTAGAAATAAAATGATCCACTATATATAGGACCTGATTCAGACTTAAGAAGGAGATTGAAATTAAGATAGGAATTTACACCTGGGCAAAACCACGTTGATTTCAGGGGGAGTCAAGTTAATTGTATTCCTTGCATGCAGGGATATAATTTTGAATTGTTTACTGTACACAGATAATGACCAGCTTTACTATCACACTGTTATTTAGACTTGGGAAATGAAACATTACCACTTAACTCTGATACTGTTTACAACAGATGAAATATGACTCCTCAGCAAACCAAATGGTTAAACCCAGGAGTAATCAATTTCAAGCACTTACTTAATAAGCTAATAATATTGTTTATCTACCACAAAAACAAACATTAGTCCATTGCTCATGTTTGCATATTTGCAACAGATGAAATATGACTCCCCTGCAATCAACATGGTTTGGCCCAGGAGTAACTTTCCTCTCTTAGGACCATATTCACAGGTACGGGTGAGTTAGGTGCGGACAGATCTCACCCATATTGCCCCTATCCCGTCCCTGATTTTTAGGTATCTTATGGCACTTTTGAGTGCCATAGGGCTACCTTAACTATCCGTGCAATGTCCGCATGGACATTGCCTTTCTCCGCCTCCCCACTGCCCTCCCTGGCTATTTTAAATCCCCCCCTCGCACTTCTACCTAATCCCTCCCCGAGGCGGCATTCTGCCACCTCTTTCTACTTAAAATACTCCGTATGGTCTTTAAAGACTGCACTGAGGCAATCTACGTTCCAAACTGGTACGTAGATTGTGTAAAGGACCACATGCGTAGTAGGTCTGCTTCTTAGGTGTGACTATAGGCCTAAATTTCAAGCTCTTTCTTAAGTCTAAATCAGGCCCATAGAGACTTTCATATAACCTTTTAAAAATAGGCATTTAAAAATTAAAAGCAACACAAACAACCAATATAGTTAAATATAAGTATATGTAATAGTGTTTGTTCACAAAATTAAAAGTTCATTAAAACTAATTTAAAAAAACCTTCACAAACTTTATCCAAATTATGACACCTTTACAATGTCTTGCGCAATATGTAAAATCAGCATTGGATTTAATTAACAAGCCTTTATTTTTTTTATTTAAAAACAAACATCCATTCATTATAAACACACAGCAGTTGTGGCCTGAACTAAGTAGAATACGCATGGCCTTACAGCAAGCAACACGGTTCTTCAACTTATGAGTGTTCGAGGGCTACCTTAACTTTTCCTATGCGTATTTTAGTTTACGCAAGGCACTCCTACGTGTGAATCAGTCGTAACTCCCATACTATACATTAGTAGCCTGTGTGCTGCTCATTTGCATTAAGAGTCTTGTCCCTCTAGCCACGCATGAGGAACTTGTTCCTTGGCGATGCGTGCATCAGTCCTAAGTCTGACATCCAAGTATGTGGGCCATGGTTTACGTGCGTATATTTGGGTTCTGGGCATGCAAAGTTTTTCTGATCGTAAAAATATGCATGTAGATTCTACACTTACTAGACTGTGAATACGGTCCAAAGAGTTTAACATATTTATCCAGAAGGCCTCATATTTGCACAACAGCAAAAAATGGTCTCCTCCCTGTTCTGTCAAAACTTCTATACCCATCGCATGTAAACCAGTTGTTGAGTTCCCATGACACTTATAAAATTGTCTAGCCACGTGGTGGCTGCAGTTGCCATTAATAATATTCTGTTGATGTTCTAAAAACCACATTTTTTTTAACATACATGTTGTGCGGCCTACATACTGCAGGCCACATGAACAGGAAATGAAATAGATGACATAGGAACTCACACAACTGATAAAGTGTTTGATGGGAAAAATTTCACCAGGAACTTGATATTAAAAGGTAATGGTCCTATGATAACTAAGTGAACATGTTAAGCATCTTGCTTGCCACACTAATAACTAATAGAACCTAACAGAAGCTCAAAGAATTGGCTATGGGCCCTACGACATCAGAACCTTGAGAAACGTTCATTTTTTGCTTATATTTATTTCTATCTAAAAAAAAACTAGGAGCTAGTTGGTTTTTCAAATTGTGGGATTTAAAAAAACCAGGGGTTTTAGAGGGATATTGGACCTGGTTCACACTTAAGAGAGAGTTAGGTGCGGGCAGATGCGCACCTAACTCACTCCTCCAGCCCCCTACCCCCCCCCCTCCGCTTTTAAGTACTTTATGGAACTTATGAGTGCCATAGGGCTACCTTATCTCTCCGTGCAACGTCCGTATGGACATTGCACCTCCCCGCCTACCATCCGCCCTCCCCAGCTAGTCTAAATACCTCCCCTCCCACTTCTGTCTAATAACGCCCTGAGGCAGTATTACGCCACATCTTTTTACGGATCTCGCTGCATGCGGTTTGTAAAGACCGCACCTACGCTATCTACATGCCTGTCGGCTACGTAGATAGCGTAAGTTACCTACTACGCATGCGCAGTAGGTAATTTCAGACACATACGCACTTAAGAAGCCGCAGCTACTTAAGTGTGAATCAAGTCCATTATGTCTAAGAAAAGGATCTAATGATAAAATGTGATCATTCTTTCTCATGAGACGAGTGATCTTATCAGCAACAATATTGTACTTAAGAACAAAGGCGAGGTTCTTATTTTTATGTAAATCAGCATCCAAACTATCTTGATTATTCTTTTTCTTGAACAATGAATCTCTATGTAATTTTTTTATTTCTTCCAAAGCCTCTAACGGTAAGACCTCCTGGTATTTTTTTTCCCCGAAGCCCGAGTAAGGCGTTCAGCTTGAGGTATAAATGTGTCTAGTGTGGAACAATTACGTCTCAATCTCCTCAGTTGACCTTTTCTATGGCTGCTATTATAGCTGATGAAATTATTAGTGTCAACTGGCTTCATATAAGTTCATGGATCGTATCCACAGATCCGGTGTGAGTTAGGTGAGTGAGTTAGGCACCTAACTCAACCGTCCTGCCCCATCCCACCCCCCTTTTTAGGTACCTATTGGCACTTACGAGTGCCATAGGGCTACCTTAACAATCTGTGCAATGTCCGCATGGACATTTCCGCTCCCCGCCCTCCCTGGCTAATCTAAATACCTCTCTCTCTCACTTTTACTCAAACCCTCCCCAAGGCAGCATTACACTGCCTTTTTTTACCTAAAATACCGAACTGGTTCGTAGAATACATAGTAGGTCCTTTACTAAAGATACGCAGTCGCTTCTTAGGTGTGAAATCTGGTCCGATGTCACAATCTTACCATCTACTATTCTCAAGGAGACATCTAAATAGTCTCTCTGAGAGGGATGGAAATGATATGTGAATTTTAAATTAAATGCATTATCATTCACACTAGAAACAAAAAGGTGTATAGACACTGAGGGGCCATCCCATATAAAGAACAAATCATCAATATAACTTTCATAGAGGACCTGGTGCTCGCCAGCTGAGCTCCCCTATACATGGGTCTCCTCATAAAAGCTAATTTAATTGTGAATGGGAAAAGTGTGACATCTAGTGGCTGAGTTACTACAACATCCCCTAAATACTCTATTATATAAATTTGAAATATAATATTTTTTGTCTTTCTATATTGTTCTATGAAATTGTGGAGAACATCACTTTCTTTCTCTCTAATGTTGGAATCCCTGAGATATTTTTATAATCTCCATGGGATATTATCCATATAAATGTACTTGTCACACCTCTCGTGCTTGGAATTGATGCTCCATGGAGTGATGTTTATATCTGTGCTAACTATCTACTCGCTCTGATCCAAATCTAATTGAATTCATTTATCTTAATTTTATTTCTATTTTAAAGTATGTATTGAAAAATGTTTTTTAAATACTGAGCACATTACATATTATATTGGTCCATCCTTTTCCCCAATGACGATGATTGGCTATTGAAGAAGGAAACTACGCACGGTTAGTTAAGGTAGCCCTATGTCACTGTTAAGTGCCATTTGGTACCTAAAAAGGGGGGGGGCGGGTTGGGGCAGGAAGGGTGAGTTACTCTTAGATGTAAATCCGGTCCTGTGTTTTTAATTTCTCAAATGCTGACACTTACTTGCCAACTATTAACTCTCCATATTAACAGAGAACGGTTCTATCATACATTATAAGTAGAATATCTCATGGAAAATTAGTAACATCGTGGAGCCAGCAACTACTATTGTTGTGTTGAAGCAGGATTCTCAATACTTAATTGAATTTGCAATTGCTGCTAACTTGTTTTGCCTCCTTCTTATTCTAATTGATGTTTAAAATCGTAGATCTCCGTTATATAACTGACTGAGTTCTATGGTTATAATCCAAATGTCTACATCAAATATAACAGTTGAATTTGCTTCATTTTATAACAGCTCTTTAGAATATATCTGGTCTTTCATATTATTATTAATGCTTATTTATATAGCGCCACAAATTGTCCGCAGTGCTTTACAGAAAACGTTAGACACATTAGTCCCTGCCCCAATGGAACTACATACTAAGGTTCCTAACACATACATACATACATCCACACACACACTAGAGTTAATTTAGTCAGCAGCCAATTAATCAAACTTATGACCTTAGCGCTGTGAGGCCCAAGTGCTACCCACTGAGCCACCACGCTGCCCAAAATATGTCATTGTATTACAGGACCGTCCGAGGTTGTCGGAAAAATGTGATAAGTGATTCTCTGCTGGGACGAGGAACAAGCCGGACCTGTCTGCAATCAACAAGCTGAAGAAGACCTGGAACCACTGTCACCCCTGTCGCCTGGAGCAACACTGCACTACAGAACCGTGAGTAGCATACGCTTTTTAATGTGGATAATTTTTGGCTGTAATATGTGTTTATGATTATTATTCTAAGGGGCAGAATTTTTACAGAACTTTTGATTTGTGGAACATGTTAACTTTCTAATATTGGGGGGGGGGGGGGGAATGTTACTAGGATATGGGGGGGGGGGGGTGGAATGTTACTAGGGCATAGGCATTATTTTTCTCGTTTTGGCCCATTACTGAGTTTAGAAATAAATGACATGCCGTCTTTTAAAGATTATCGGCACATAGGTGAGATTTATTATGGCCCATGCTTTAGGTATAAATATGTAGCGGGACAATGATTTTTAGGCTTCGGGATGTATTTAATTATTTATTGAGAATGGGGCAAGGAATCTTTATATGTAGGGGGACATGGGGGTAGATCCAGAACTCCGCTTGCAATCCATTTACTAGTGTAGCGTATTTACATGTGCATACCTTCTATATACTCCCCAAGGCACACCCCTTGAATGTAGGTACTTTGACCGATTCCCGCTTTTCAAACCCTACCTTAACTTTTGGCCACGTAATCGCTATCGTCCGCACACGTACGGATGGGCAACACGGACTTATGCAGCTAAGCACGCCCATACTGTACACTTTAAATGAAAACCCCTGCCTACATTGTGTATTTTAGACGTACTTTTGTCTCACGGAAAATTGGAATGCCCGCACGTACGAATTTACGCAACTAATATGTGAATGGCCAACACGCTCAGAGTTACGTTACGTAGTGTATCATCTGTCATGCGCATGTGCAGTACATACAAAATTGCGATTTTACGTGTCCACCAGGCGTAAATTTGCACAGAAGCGTTGTTCTGGATCTGGGCCATAGAGTATGTTAGAGTTACAGGGTACAGTAGCATAAGCGGCAGTATGCCATTAACCATTGGCACGCTGCCACTTATGGCATTACAGGCTTTGGAGAAAATCGCTAGCCTGAAGCACCTCTTTCAACTGGTGCGATTTTTGGCCCGTTTAGCAGCAAGTTCTGCTCCAAAGCCCTTAGTAAATTCAGCGATTTGTATGTTTAGCAGGTAAAAAATATCTTTTATGCACACCTCTATGGGGTGCGCATAAAAGTCGCCCAAAAATAAAATACGCCGGTGCATTTAAAACACAATCAATTTTAATACACGGTCCAGTTACAAAGAGCATTTAGGATGTCAGGGAGACACAGAAAAAATAATATAAGGAAATAAATAATATTTTGTTATAGAAGAAAAAGGGCACTGGGTCATGCACAATGCACACGTCGAACCTATTGTCTTAGCAGTGAGGCATAGCTAAAGTGACCATACGTCCCGTTTTGAATGGAACAGTCCCGTTTTCAGGTGTCCTGTCCCGTTGTCCCGAAGCACAGCTTCAGGATGCCGAAATGTCCCATTTTCAGAAAGCAACAGGTGACATACTGTATGTCACCTGTTGCTTTCTGAAAACGGGACATTTCGGCATCAAATACATGCTTTTTCCCTCCCCTCCTGCAAGCCCTGGCCCCCACTTACATTGATGGCAGTGGAGATAGCAGCTATTAAGTCCCGCCCCCCGCCAGGCTCCGCAAGCAGAGCCGGACGTCCTAGGAACTGAGCCTGTGGCGCCGGCAGCCCGCCCACGCTGCTGCCGGTGACCATGCACGGGATGCTGCAAAGGGGGCCACTCACCCACCGCGGATGAGGAGGCCCACTGGCTGCGGCGGAGGGTGCCTGGGACAGCTCTCCCTCCTGGAGACAGCTGCCGGCAGAAGTGCTAGGAGGCACTCCGGCGGAGAAAGCCTCAGAATAGCGGCGGGGATGTATAAGGTACGGCTGGACATATTGGGGATGTAAAGAAAAAGGGGGGGGTGGAGGGTGACAGAAATGGAAAATGGAAGAAAGGAACGCCTCAAAAGACAAAGGGGGAAATAAGGCTGGCCAGACAAAAATTAAGACAGGCAATGAGGCTGACTGGACAAAGAAGGAGGGGTCAATAAGGCTGACTGGACACAGAAGGAGGGGGCAACAAGGCTGACTGGACAAAAATTAAGAGGGGCAGTAAGGCTGGCTGGACATAGGAGGGGGCGGTAAGGCTGAATGGACACGGCGGACTGGACAAAAGTTAAGAGGTGGCAATAAGGCTGATTGGACAAAGAAGGAGGGGGAAATAAGGCTGGCTGGACACAGAAGGAGGGGGCACTGGCTGAGCACAGAAGGAAGGAGAAATAAGGCTGACTGGACAAAAATTAAGAGGAGGGGCAATAAGGCTGGCTGGACATAGGAGGGGGCAGTAAGGCTGAATGAACACAGAAGGAGGGGGCAATAAGGCTGGCTGGACATAGGAGGGGACAGTAAGGCTAAATGGACAAAGAAGGACTGGACAAAAATTAAGAGGGGGCAATAAGTCTGATTGGACAAAGGAAGGGTCAATAAGGCTAAATGGACAAAGAAGGACTGGCAAATAAGGCTGGCTAGACACAGAAGGAGGAGGCAATGACTGGTTGGACACAGAAAGAAGGAGCAATAAGGCTGGTTAGATACACAGAAGGAGGGGGTATAAAGCTGACTGGACACATAGAAGAAAGGCATTAAGGCTTAATGGTCACACAGAAAGAAGGAGCAATAAGGCTAACTGGACACACACACATATGATGAGGGATAATGGGGGAACTGGATATATGATGAGGGATACTGGGGTACTGGACATATGATGAGGGATAATGGGGGAACTGGATATATGATGAGGGATACTGGGGTACTGGACATATGATGAGGGATAATGGGGGAACTGGATATATGATGAGGGATACTGGGGTACTGGACATATGATGAGGGATAATGGGGGAACTGGATATATGATGAGGGATACTGGGGTACTGGACATATGATGAGGGATAATGGGGGAACTGGATATATGATGAGGGATACTGGGGTACTGGACATATGATGAGGGATAATGGGGGAACTGGATATATGATGAGGGATACTGGGGTACTGGACATATGATGAGGGATAATGGGGGAACTGGATATATGATGAGGGATACTGGGGTACTGGACATATGATGAGGGATAATGGGGGAACTGGATATATGATGAGGGATACTGGGGTACTGGACATATGATGAGGGATAATGGGGGAACTGGATATATGATGAGGGATACTGGGGTACTGGACATATGATGAGGGATAATGGGGGAACTGGATATATGATGAGGGATACTGGGGTACTGGACATATGATGAGGGATAATGGGGGAACTGGATATATGATGAGGGATACTGGGGTACTGGACATATGATGAGGGATAATGGGGGAACTGGATATATGATGAGGGATACTGGGGTACTGGACATATGATGAGGGATAATGGGGGAACTGGATATATGATGAGGGATACTGGGGTACTGGACATATGATGAGGGATAATGGGGGAACTGGATATATGATGAGGGATACTGGGGTACTGGACATATGATGAGGGATAATGGGGGAACTGGATATATGATGAGGGATACTGGGGTACTGGACATATGATGAGGGATAATGGGGGAACTGGATATATGATGAGGGATACTGGGGTACTGGACATATGATGAGGGATAATGGGGGAACTGGATATATGATGAGGGATACTGGGGTACTGGACATATGATGAGGGATAATGGGGGAACTGGATATATGATGAGGGATACTGGGGTACTGGACATATGATGAGGGATAATGGGGGAACTGGATATATGATGAGGGATACTGGGGTACTGGACATATGATGAGGGATAATGGGGGAACTGGATATATGATGAGGGATACTGGGGTACTGGACATATGATGAGGGATAATGGGGGAACTGGATATATGATGAGGGATACTGGGGTACTGGACATATGATGAGGGATAATGGGGGAACTGGATATATGATGAGGGATACTGGGGTACTGGACATATGATGAGGGATAATGGGGGAACTGGATATATGATGAGGGATACTGGGGTACTGGACATATGATGAGGGATAATGGGGGAACTGGATATATGATGAGGGATACTGGGGTACTGGACATATGATGAGGGATAATGGGGGAACTGGATATATGATGAGGGATACTGGGGTACTGGACATATGATGAGGGATAATGGGGGAACTGGATATATGATGAGGGATACTGGGGTACTGGACATATGATGAGGGATAATGGGGGAACTGGATATATGATGAGGGATACTGGGGTACTGGACATATGATGAGGGATAATGGGGGAACTGGATATATGATGAGGGATACTGGGGTACTGGACATATGATGAGGGATAATGGGGGAACTGGATATATGATGAGGGATACTGGGGTACTGGACATATGATGAGGGATAATGGGGGAACTGGATATATGATGAGGGATACTGGGGTACTGGACATATGATGAGGGATAATGGGGGAACTGGATATATGATGAGGGATACTGGGGTACTGGACATATGATGAGGGATAATGGGGGAACTGGATATATGATGAGGGATACTGGGGTACTGGACATATGATGAGGGATAATGGGGGAACTGGATATATGATGAGGGATACTGGGGTACTGGACATATGATGAGGGATAATGGGGGAACTGGATATATGATGAGGGATACTGGGGTACTGGACATATGATGAGGGATAATGGGGGAACTGGATATATGATGAGGGATACTGGGGTACTGGACATATGATGAGGGATAATGGGGGAACTGGATATATGATGAGGGATACTGGGGTACTGGACATATGATGAGGGATAATGGGGGAACTGGATATATGATGAGGGATACTGGGGTACTGGACATATGATGAGGGATAATGGGGGAACTGGATATATGATGAGGGATACTGGGGTACTGGACATATGATGAGGGATAATGGGGGAACTGGATATATGATGAGGGATACTGGGGTACTGGACATATGATGAGGGATAATGGGGGAACTGGATATATGATGAGGGATACTGGGGTACTGGACATATGATGAGGGATAATGGGGGAACTGGATATATGATGAGGGATACTGGGGTACTGGACATATGATGAGGGATAATGGGGGAACTGGATATATGATGAGGGATACTGGGGTACTGGACATATGATGAGGGATAATGGGGGAACTGGATATATGATGAGGGATACTGGGGTACTGGACATATGATGAGGGATAATGGGGGAACTGGATATATGATGAGGGATACTGGGGTACTGGACATATGATGAGGGATAATGGGGGAACTGGATATATGATGAGGGATACTGGGGTACTGGACATATGATGAGGGATAATGGGGGAACTGGATATATGATGAGGGATACTGGGGTACTGGACATATGATGAGGGATAATGGGGGAACTGGATATATGATGAGGGATACTGGGGTACTGGACATATGATGAGGGATAATGGGGGAACTGGATATATGATGAGGGATACTGGGGTACTGGACATATGATGAGGGATAATGGGGGAACTGGATATATGATGAGGGATACTGGGGTACTGGACATATGATGAGGGATAATGGGGGAACTGGATATATGATGAGGGATACTGGGGTACTGGACATATGATGAGGGATAATGGGGGAACTGGATATATGATGAGGGATACTGGGGTACTGGACATATGATGAGGGATAATGGGGGAACTGGATATATGATGAGGGATACTGGGATACTGGACATATGATGAGGGATACTGGGGGCACCAGCCTGTCACTCATCTGTCTTCTGTGGACCTGATCATACAGGTTTTTTGAGGTGCGCTCCACTGGAACTACGGTAGTGCACCACAAACATCCTCTATGTGGGGGGGCCCAAGCTGACCTTTTGCACCTGGGCCCATGAACCTTTAGCTACGCCCCTGCCTACACATGCTTTCATTGGTGTTGTGAACGCAGCAAAATGGGGTTTTTGTATTCAGTCCAATGTGATTAAACAAATGAGACAGCACAAAAGCAAAGTCAGTTATCAAACAAGCAAAGTCTGAGCAGTAGTCACATCAGGATGAAAAGGAATCGGGCAGAAGTGTAAGCAATCATGCAGGAGCACAGAGACAGCAAAGCTGATATATTGTTAGTGAGCTACAGAGGTGCCCTAACTAATCGCCTTACTATATCGTTTTCAGGAGATAAAGACCATTTTACACCTGAAAACGGTCTTTATCTCTGAAAACAATGGGTCAGATCCAGAACAACGCTTGTGAGCGAATTTACACGTGGTGGAGACGTAAAATCGCTTTTTGGTAAGTACTGCATATGCGCACCATAGAAAATACGCTCTGTAACATAGCGTAAATGTGAACGTATGGCCCATTCACGTATGTGTCACGTAAATCCTTACGTGTGGGCATGCCAATTTTACGTGAGTCTAATATACGTCTGAAATACGTTATGTAGGTGGGGGTTTGTATTTAAAGTGTACAGTATGGGCGTGCTTAGCTGCGTAAATACATGTTGCCCATACGTACGTGATTGGATGACATCGGTTACGTGGGCAAAAGTTAAAGTAGGGTTTGGAAAGCGGATCTCGGACAAAATACGTACATTCAAGGGGTGTGCCAAGGGGAGTGTATAGAAGGTACGCACGCGTAAATACGCTACGCGAGTAAACGTATTGCAAGCGGAGTTCTAAATCTACCCCACTGTGTGTGCAATTTACAAGGCAATGATCGCCATGGAAACCATGGCGAGCAATCAGTTTCTGCAGTCATGGTCACCGACCCGCTTGACGGAAATAGGTGCAAGGCTCACTGTGACGTGACTGAATAATAACGCTCACAGTTGGCGTTATAGTAAATGGACCCTAACAAGTTCTACATATTCTATTATGTGTACACTATTTTGACAGCCTCTGGCATTCACCACCAAACTTAAAAGTGTATAATTCTGCCCGTCCAATGCTAACTTCCACTTCTACATCTTATTCTTTGCCTCATTGTAGTGGGATAAGTCAATTTAGGAGCCGGAGACAGTAATCAGCATCAGAGTGGCTTTATTGTCAGCATAAAGTCCAAGATGTAGCAAACATGGGTAAACGTGGAAAATGAAGTCCCAAACGCACTCACTGTGGAACAGGGGAGTTTTAAGAAGTGAGGGGGCCCGTGTGCAGAATTTGCACATGGGCCCCCCATCCCCCTTACCTGAGACAGGACTGTCCAGATCCGCGGGGTGAAAAGGGGGCAGAGCTTAACAGTGCTGTAAGCCCCGCCCCTTTTTCGTCCCGCAGATCTGGACAGTCCCACCACAGGGGGAGGGGGACTAATTTGGCATCTATTTCTTCCCTCCGGAAGAGACATTAGAGGGAAAAATAGATCCTGAATGGCCCCCCTTCCCCTGCCAACCCAGGGTGCAGGATGCATGCCACAGGGCCCCCTGTTCTGAGGGGCCTGTGTGCACTGCACATCCTGCACCCATTATAGATACGCCTATGCTGTGGAACAGCAAACAGAAGTATATGCAGCTTTGCAGCAGATGAGGTGTCAATTTTAGCAATCATTATAACATGACCAGGTAGTAACACTGTACACTTTACAAGCTTCCCCCGGCCCACCTTAGCGGGCGGAAGGGAAGCACAGCCCATTGGCGTGCAAATGGGCTCGGACGGAACAAAGTTCTGTCCGATTCTTTAAACGCTAGGATTACTATAGTAATCCTAGCGTAACATCTGGAGGGCACCTTGCGTGCGTAAATCACCTGACGATATTAAATCTGGATCTGGTCCCACATTATCTAGACATGGACATGGTAGGAGACATGAGATATTGTGAGATTATGAGGAAAAGGATCTGCTTTGAAAAGAGAGCAGGTTGTGAGGGACAGTAAATGCAAGAGTATTTAGTAAAGGGAAAAGTAATAGGAAAGTGTAAAGAATAATGGATAGTGTGTTCAAGCATGATAAAGCCATCTATTGTTAAAAATGATTTAAGAACACAGCCCAGGTAAGGCAGCACCAGGGTTAATTTTCATAGAACCACAAAAAAATGCAGGACAGTCGCCATGGCATGTAATCATTTACCTTGTTCACTGCGCTCCAGCGGTGACATCTGTATCCAGCACATCCCCTCTCTCTCTCTGCAGAACCTGACATCCAGTGTTGCAGGTTCCATACAATAATCCAGCCCACTAACATGTTAAAAATGTTTAACCCTTAACTGTCTGGACTGTCATGAGCCCCAGCTTGATACTTATGTGCCCTCCTGGTAAATGGGGCACCAATCTGCTACTGCAACCGTAAGGGACCCACCAGTACCTCTGCCTGCCATCTTATTACCAACACAAAAGCTAAGGTTACCACCCCTCCAGGAGTGCTCCGGACAGTCTGGCAATTGAGACCAGCGTCCGGGGTTCTAAGGGGTTGCATTCCCAGACTTTACAATATACAGGTGAAACTCGAAAAATTAAAATATCATTCAAAAGTTCAATTATTTCAGTAATTCAACTTAAAAGGTGAAACTAATATATTATATAGACTCATTACATGCAAAGTGAGATATTTCAAGCCTTTATTTGTTTTAATTTTGATGATTATGGCTTACAGCTTATGAAAACCCCAAAATCAAAATCTCCCAAAATTAGAATATTACATGAAATCAATCATGCATATGTACTCAGTACTTGGTTTGGGCCCCTTTTGCACAAATTACTACCTCAATGCGGCGTGGCATGGATGCTATCAGCCTGTGGCACTGCTGAGGTGTTATGGAAGACCAGGTTGCTTCAATAGCAGCCTTCAGCTCTTCTGCATTGTTCGTTCTCATGTCTCACCTTTTTCTTTGCGCAATGCCCTATAGATTCTATGCGGTT
>WWET01000674.1:139357-157178 GCA_011038615.1 Limnodynastes dumerilii | reverse complement strand
GGGATGATTGTTACAGCATACACACATCGGATATCATTCAAGATGCTCCTTCATTGGGTAATTCAACAACTATAGTTAAAAAAATATGTAGTGTGTATGGACTTTAAGTTATTTCCTTCCTTAGCCTAATAGCCTAAGTTAGTAGTAACTGTTTAAATAAAGGCAGTGGTAATTGTGTAATGCATTCTACTCTGAATGAATAGCAGCATGTTTGCTTGTTTTCCATGCATGTACACTGCAAACATACATAAAAATGTGTCAAATTTGGCATGATTTTAGAATGGTTCGGGTCCTTAATGTTTGCATAGCAAAATCTTTCCTTAGCAGATATAATTAATTCTAAACAATATGTTTTATTTCATAAACAATTCATACTTACTACATTTGTCCCATTACCACTCTGCCATCTTCTGAATATTCATCAATAAAAGAATCATTTACTGTCCAAAACAAATCAATCGTTCCACTAAATGATACTTCACAGGTAATATTAATAGCTGCTCCTGCAAAATTGTTATGTAAGAACTATGAATTACAAATACTAGACATCAGAAAGCAATTCATTATAAATGAATATTATTATTAGTATGAATATTACCAAAAATTATATGAGCAATACAGAAAAGAGAATAACACACCAGTCATAAACACCTATAGGGTACAGAAACAACTCCCACTACCTTATTTATATATTGGAATTATTTTAAAAGTTTGGAAGGTTCTACCCATGGGCATAAGTTATAAATATAAGAAAAGACTGTATCCCAAGCTGAATGTAATAAGAAAAAGCACTGAATAAAAAGTGCACAAGTGTTTGAAAAAATAAATATTAAACTTTAAAATATTATTGCACAGCTAAATAGATAATACATAGCCACATATTATGTTACAATCATTAAAAATCTAAACATCTTGCTGCCTTTGACTTCACCAATCAAATCACTATTCATAACCAGTTTCTACCCATTAACAACATGTGAAATACGAATCCAGGTAAGGTAGTGACCCTCTACTAGAGTAAAGATCAACCGTGAGGTGGTAGCTTTTCTTTTTTTTCTTTTTCTTTTTATATTAGTGAGAGCTCTAGATAAACTAATGTATGATCAACTATGGTCTGTGAAAGGTAATTACTAGTACAGAGAACAGCAACTATATAAAGTTATTTACAAAACGTAATTAAGCGTGTGACTTCTAACATGATATATGGTTATGTCTTATCTACAGTTGTTTGCAGTGCAATAACATTTTGGAATAAACTTGATTATATATTTTTTCAAAAACCTAAAAAAATTCTAGAGATAATTTTCAAGTCAAAACAAATAGGGGTATATTTACAAAATACGCTTTTGGTTGACGAGTATCCAGCGATTTTTTTCCAAAAATCGCGGGATATACTAAGGGGCACTTTTCTTAGGCAACTTTTAATTACCAGCGAGAAGTGTCACTTTAGCAAGGGGTAAATCGCTGTGCTTTTCTATAGAAAAGCACCACGATTTGCCCTTTAAAAAAATCGCCGTCGCTGTGTAAAAAAAAACCCAAGCGCAGCATGGTTGAAAGGCTTAGCCATACTACGCTGATAGAACTACAAGGCTCAGCATTGCTTAGCCTTGTAGTAATATCAGCATCAGCATGGTAAGCCTTATAAAAATGTTGCGCTGTGTGTGGTGTTTGCAAAAAAAAAAAATACAGTGTGCACAAAACATACATTATTACATTAATATACGTGTGTGTGTGTAACATAAACATTTAAACTGCCTAATAATGCCCTCTTATGTGTGAACTTACCTCTGGTGGCCACCATGTATTATACTATAAATGTGTATAAATGTATAGTGTGTTGTAGAAAAAGACTAAAAAATTTGACACTCACCATTTTACTGTCATCAGTCTTGGGACGAGTTGCTTGGAGTTTTATTTTCTTCTTGTCAGGGAATCTTCTCCAGTTGCTTGTAGAATGTTTTCCGGTTGCTATAAGTTGCATCTCCAGTCCTCTCTTCATCTCCTCAGACTCTTCTGGACTTGACCCGATGACAGCGTCCTTCCTCTTCTTCCGCGCTGCTCCTAATGACCATTTGGTAGTGACCATTCGGTCAGTAGAGGGCAGCCTTTTATATTAATGATGACGTCAGAAACACTAGAGCCCTTAATGTAACTTACGTCATCATTTCTATAAAAGGCTGCCCTCTAGTGACCGAATGGTTGTCGGGTCAAGTCCAGAAGAAGCCGAGGAGCTGAAGAGAGAACCGGAGATGCAACTTCTAGCAACCGGAGAATATTCTACAAGCAACTGGAGAAGATTCCCTGACAAGAAGAAAAAACACTCCAAGCAACTCGTCCCAAGAATGATGACAGTAAAACGGTGAGTGTCAAATTTTTTTTGTCTTTTTCTACAACACACAATACATTCATACACATTTAGAATAATACATGGTGGCCAACGGAGGTAAGTTAGTCACACATTAGGGGGGCATTATTAGGCAGTGTAAATGTTTATTTTACACACACACACATATATTAATGCTATAATGCATGTTTTGTGCACACTGTATTTTTTTTTTGCAAACACCACACACAGCGCAGCATGTTTAGAAGTCTTACCATGCTGACGCTAATATTACTACAAGGCTAAGCAATGCTGAGCCTTGTAGTTCTATCACCGTAGCATGGCTAAGCCTTTCAAGCATGCTGTGAGGCGTTTTCATTGAAAGGTTCCCACACAGCAGGCAATTTTTTTTCAAGGGATTTGACGTCGTACTAAAGGCGATTTAGACAAATCGCCTTTAGTGAATACGACGAGTTATATAGGTTATATGGCAAACATCTGGACGATTTCTGTCCAGCGTTGTTTGCCTTGACGATTTGACCAAAGGCTCAAGTCCCGGGACTTTGCCTTTAGTGAATAGGGCAATTGAAAAATCGCCTGCAAAGTCCCGGGAGTTTGGGCAATTTGGACCAAATCGAGCTTTGTAAATATACCCTATAGAGTGCCCCATTTCCAATAAGTGCAAAACTCACCTAATTTCACCTGTAAGAAATTATTCTTTGGATATAGGAGAAATGGTGTTACTTTTTCATTTTGTTCTGAAAAATAATGTAACACATGTAACAGTACATGTAAATTAAATATTCTTATGCTTTATCTTATCACAAAGAACTCAAATCATACACTAATAAATAAAAATTATAATTGTATATTGCAAGCATACATAATATTCATCTGCACTGGCTGGTTGTCACCGCAGGGTTGCCATCAGAAATTGTGGGCAGGGTCCTCCACCAACACAACGACTGACCCTCCCTGTACAAAGACCGATCTCTGTAGTATGATTAACGACTCTGTTCAGTCAATAATCAATTACAGTTCTCATTTGCTTATGCCCAGAGTGTAAACAAAAGAAAAGAGAACAAAAGTGGCTAATATATCATAAAAGCTCAAGTTTATCAGTTGATAATAATACCAATTGATAATGAAAATCATAAAATCAATCCGCTAAAGTGGGTGGAGGGGAAGCAGAGCCCATTCCATATGATGCTTGCTACGCCAGTGTTACTATCATAACAGTAGTGTAACATCTGGAGGGTGCATGCATCCTTCAGACAATCAGGCCACTTATGCACCTTGGGCTGGATCTAGACCTTGTTAAGTGCATGAACTTAGTTACTCAAGGGCTAAACCATGTTGATTTCATGGGGAACCAAGTTAATTGTATTCTTTGCATGCAGGGATATATCTTTAAATTGCTTTGCATGCAGAGATATATCTTTGAATTGCTTACTGCACACAGATACTGACCAGTGTTACTATCACACTGTTATTTAGACTTGGGATAGGAAACATCACCTCTCAACACTATTACTGTTTGCAACAGATGAAATTTGACTCCCCTGAAATCAACATGGTTTATCCCTTGAGTAACTAAGTTCATGCATTTAACAAGGTCTGGATCCAGCCCCTTGTGTGTATAAGTAGCCTAACGTTATTTAATCTGGATCTAGTCCATAAATATTAAAAGTGAAATTGATTGTAAAAACAATTAAAAAGCAAGGAGCCACAGTCCACGGTAACCTTTTTTAGCATAAGCCTAGAAATAACTGGACACAACATAGAATTACAGTTGATAAAGAATATTTCAAATTCGTTGATTTAAATGCTTAAGTGGGATTGAATTTTAAATTGTCTAAATTATTTATATCTTTTACATTTTGATGAGGGCCACAAAGCAATAGCAAGTATAGGCCAAGCCTACCCACATAAAACAAAACTTAGTGACTGCTCAACTACACTGCCCTCCTCAAAGCGGTTAACAATTTGCGCCACTTCGGCTCAAACAACAAAATCTTCCTACTTGCTAAACGCTTTCTCCAACACTATGCCACCTGCCTGCCACATGAAACCACATGAGGAAGAGTGGGTGGCCAATTCAGAAAGACAAAATAGGACAAACCCCAATGAGACCACCTTAAATCATACTTGCGGATCAGCGGTTTGTCTGACCACTGATCCGCGCATAAGTGGGATACCCATTTCACACTAAAAAATGTAAATGCTTCCCCCAACCTACCTTTGTGTGTGGAGGGGAGGCACAGGCTCTTTGGGCCTGATCCAGACCTGATCCTGGAACTTAGTTAGTAAACCTAACATAACATATGGAGGGCACATGTGGACTCCAGTCACCAGAGCCCACTTACAAACTTTGCATATGTATGTGGGCTCTCATATGGACCTGTGGATCCGGTCCTTATTCATTTTGATTTATATCTTGTTGTCCAGCGTTGGCATCTATAGTTAGTATTAACTTGATTTCAATCATTTAGATTATATGATATTTGTTACCTTTAATTGTGTAATCAATAGCCCTTGAGATTTTATAGTCTGTTCCATTATATATGAATGTAGCTTCACATGTATAATTTCCACTGTCTTGCATTGTGGCATTAGAGATATACAAGAGATTGCCTGTATTAGAATATTTGTTACTGTCCAGATTCAAAGGCTGACATTCCTGTATAGACAAACATAAATAGCTATTTGTAAATCTCTGTGAGAAATAGAAAGTCCATAAGGCATATATCTTCCAGGCCAAGAACATAGAAAATGGGAAAATCTTTTCATATTGCTTCCCATTGGCTGTCTGCCACCTTATAAAACAAGGCAATGCAATAGCGTCATAAGGGAGAAGCTTAATCCAAAGCATCAAAGTAGTGTGTGGAGATAGTCATACTAATTGAACTCAGGATTTTTGCCAAGTATGCTCCCTCTGCAGTAGTGTCTTGTCTCCCAAGGCAATCATAATAAAATAAAAGCAAATTTAGATTTGAATGAGGATTTCCACACAAGATTTCTCTAAGGTTCATCTTCAAATTACAAAAACAGATAAATCATTACAATAGTTACACCTCAGATCCTATATATTTCTCCTTGGCACATTGAGTCATCAATACTGTGCAATTATGTTATTGTAACGTTTTAAAGTAAATAATGTATAATTACCTTAAACCATTTTATCTGTGTCTTTTTGTAATCCACATACTTCATCATATTCGGACACTGAATTTGATTTATTGATTTCTTGATCATCTCACTCTGGAACATTACAGTATGGTTATAACACAAACCATTATCATTTTTAAACACTTCTACTCTTTTAAGTTTCTGGGTGCAGTATGTCGCATTCCTGTGTTTAATAAACAAATGAAAATGTATGAAATCATTATTGACTATAACTGGCTGGTTTTAAATGATTACTTTACTTATTAATATATTATTAAAGATAACATACAATTGTCATTCTCTCTATGATAACACATTTGATAAAATTAGTAAATAATTTTTATGTAATTATTTATTAAAAGGTTTTATACAGTGCCATCAGATTACATAGAGTTTAAAATGTTTTAACATTCATTATAACAAACATGTAAGGTAGTTAAGAGGGCCTGGTCATGGACTTAAGCTGGCCATACACTAGAACGATTATCGAAAATCGCATGAAATCCACGATAATCCTAACGATTTTTCGTGTAGAGTCCTATAGACTCCAAAACGATATCTGCACCATACACTAGACGATTTTCCGCCTAAAATCGTCCAATAGTAAGAAAAACCTCTGATTTTCCATCTCCTTTTATCGTCCTCCAAATATCGGTTTTGACCATTCAGATATTTAATTTTTATTGGGCGATTTTTTTCGTCCTAACGTCACCGCCTATTTATTGTCGACGATGTAACGATTATCGTTAAATGGCCATACACTATGTGATTTTTCATTTTATCTTTCGCTTTTTTCACGATTTAAATCAAACATGTCAAACGATCCAATAATCGTTCAAAACAGCTTTTTAGACGATTATTGGATGATCGGACTAATAAATCGTTACCATACACTGAAACGATAATTTGAACGATAACATGATGATTGCAAAATTGGAACGATAATCGTTCTAGTGTATGGCCAGCTTTACAGTCTATAGGACATTGGAAATTGTTACATTAAGTCAAGTGCTATATATACTATTTCAAACAAATGGATCAGCCAGGTTGTATGGTAAAATTGTTTTAGTACTCTATATGATCCAGGCACACAGCAGTGCCAGCAGCAAAACCTAGGGTAATTTAGGTATAGAAAAAGAAAGTATTCAATTTGTGTTAATCGTGTAGCGGAAGGAAACTGGATAACTAGTTGTAAATAGGGTAGACAAATGCTAAGAAGTGGGTTAAGGAATTTGGTAAGCTTGTATGAAGAGGTAAGTTTTAAGGGAGCACTTGAAACTTTGGAGAGTAGAGGGTAGTCTTATTGGGCAATGAAGGTTATTCTAGAAAGTGGGTGCAGCTCGGGAGATGTCCTGTTACTGGGAGCATTTGTTTAGTCTAGTGGAGAGCTGTATGTCCTGTGAAGATCTGAAAGAGCGTGTTTTGCAAGGAATATCAGTTTAGCTGCTGCATGCATAGGGGGGTAATTTAATAATCAATGTGGGAGATGATAACACATGAATGAGAGTTTTTGCAGTGTCTTTGCATATGTTTGCATATTCTTTAATATACGTTTTTTTAGATGTATGTAGCAGGATTTTTTGTCAGGTGTAAATATTATTAATTCTGTTTTTGAAAGATTAAGTTTAAGATGGCGGAGAACATTCAAGATGAAATGGCAGAGAGACATTCAATTACGCGGACCAACACAGATGGTGAGAGATCAGTGGATAGGTACATTTGCGTATCATCTGCAAAGAGATGATACTGAAATCCAAATGACTTTATTATTTGTCCAACATAAGTTGTATAAGTATAGAAGAGCAATGGACCTAACATTGAGCCTTGTGGTACTCAAACAGATAGAGGAAGAGCAGCGGAGGTAGATCCAGAAAAGTGAACCACGAAAGAGCGATTAGTTAAATCAGATATGAACCATGAAAGAGCTGTGTCCTGAATACAAAGGGATTGTAACCTTTGTAAGAGTATAGAGTGACTTAGCAGTGACTAAATCATTGACAATCTTGGTATGTACAGTTTCTGTGGAGTGTCGGGAACAAAATCCTGAAGATCGTGTGAGGAAAGTGAGTGAGGCGAGTGTAGGCAAGTCTCTATAGCAGCTTTGAGGGGCATGGAAGCTGGGAAATAGGCCGATAGTTTGAGGCAAAGTTGGAATCAGAGTTTTGTTTTTTCTGAATTGGAGTGATTAGTGCATGCCTCAATAATGACAGAAAGATACCAGTATCTTATTCAAATAAGCACAGAATATAGACATCAACTGACTTGTGAGGGTACAGGAACAAGAGGACAGGTAGAAGAGTAGGAAGAGCAGAAAAGGGCCAGATATTTCCTCTTCATTTGTAGGTTAGAATGAGAACATGATGCAAGAGTGTGGAGGAGAGGGGCTGGCCATTATGTTATTTGATAAGGAGATGGAGGATGACAATTCCTGTCTGATCATGTCAATCTTCTCCTTAAAGTACAATGAAAGATCTTGGGCACAGATGAAGTTGTACAAGTGGGCTCAGCAAGGACCTAAATGTAAGTAAATATTACTAATATTATATATTATATTAATAATAATAATAAAATGCATGCACTACTCGCCGATAAACATTTTTACTGCTACTAGATAGGACAGTCTATTATTTTCACTAGTATTTGGATTTATAATTGGGTCATATTTCGAAGATAAAAATTTCGGCCTCATGCCACATTAAATAACTCTCTAACCTTCAACAAATCAAAAGCATTGATGCTACATATTTGCAGAATTTCAAATAAAAATAATTATAATAGTCATTTTAAACCCAGAAAACAACAACCAGAAAATATAAAATGTGCGGGAGTTACTCTAATAATAAAACTACACAATAAGAAAAATGAACTACAATAAAATTTGTTTATTAGTGATAATTAAAACATGAAAACCCATGACTGGGCTAAATCATAACTATTAAAATAAAATTGAATGTTGATTTTTGCCTGTCTAACTTGAACAGCTACTACCTACATTTCTTAATTCAAGCAGCATGTTACTATGTATTGAAATGAGGATGACACTTTTTATAGTATGTACTGTATACTGGTAAAACAAGGGCCCCTCTTACCCCTCTGTTTTTTGCTTTTCTACAAAAACCTAAACATGGCAGAGCCCCCAGGAAAATAAAATAAGAAATTAACAATTAGATTTAAGTTTTAGTGTCCTCGGATGAAATTCAAAAATTAACAGCGGCAGCTGATTTATGGAAGCTGTGTGCGGAAGTCAGATGTTTACGAACATTCAGAGTTCCCTATGCCAGGGCATGACAGTCCTCCATATGTTAGATTATATATAGAACTGGGTCTAGGTCACCGCCTAGAACGGCCCTTTTTGGAAAAAAGGGCCTTGGAAAGCAATTGCTTCTGCCTTACTGAGGAGAAACCATCTATGATTCACAGGACGAAGATACAGCAAATGGTAAGTATCCCTTCTCCTAATTCTTACTCTAACCTTAACCCTCCCCTTACATTACCCTAACCCTAAACCTGATCTCCCCTCATCCTGACCCTAAGGCACTCCTCCCCACAGCCTGACCCTAGGACTCCTTTCCCCGCAGCCTAACCCTAACCAGGGGCGTTTTAAGAAATGAATGGGCCTGTGTGCAGGATTTGTAGTTGGGCCCCTTTTCCCTTCAATACAAACAAAATGAACTCACATATAAAGCACCAGCACCTAACATATGCAAAGCAATGTTGCTCTGATACATGATTACTAGTGAATGAACTGACACATATAGCACTGGTAACACATGTGTGTAAGGTAATGCCAGCAGGCAGAGAAGAGAAGGCTGCTGTATTTCCTTACATCTTTGGTGATACCATTGACTCGATTTCTGGGATAAAAGTGAGTTTACATGAACTCTCACATTGGGCTGGATCCAGACCTTGTTAAGTGCATGAACTTAGTTACTCAAGGGCTAAACCATGTTGATTTCAGGGGAGTCATATTTCATCTGTTGCAAACAGTATTAGTGTTGAGAGGTGATGTTTCCTATCACAAGTCTAAATAACAGTGTGATAGTAAAGCTGGTCAGTATCTGTGTGCAGTAAGCAATTTAAAGATATATCCCTGCTTGCAAAGAATACAATTAACTTGGATCCCCCTGAAATAAACATGGTTTGAGTAACTAAGTTCATGCACTTAACAAGGTCTGAATCCAGCCCACTGTGCCTGCATGGACACCTGTATACATACACTTGTGGTGGACCACTGAATAGGAGACAATTGTATGAACCATTGTATGGAAGCTACTAAAAAGATTGATATCTTTAGTCTGCTTAATAGGAATGACAAATAAAAGCAATGGTAAAAACCAACTTTTCTGTATATTTAAAAAAATCTCAAGCATATTGATTATATCTTCAGCGCACTTATTCCTTTAGATGCTTTGTTATCTTTTAGAAGTGAAGTATTATGGAATGACAACTGATTTCTATGCAATAACCATTGTTTAATATGTTTATATATCATTACAAAGCAAAAAGACAGTAAAACCTGGCACTTTTCACAAAAAAGACCCCAATTCAAATGAATCCCCAAAATCTATACACTTACTTCTTTTCACATGCATTCCCCCATACCTGTAACCCATAACCCAAGGTATAACTTGAGGAATGAAGGTTGATTTCTATGAAATGACAGCAGTACAGTATGTCATGTCAAAGCAAAACAGTTAATCCAATCAACTACTTTTCACAAGAGACCCCTAATTCTTACACATCCCAAAAATCTACACACTCATCATACATCATACCATTTTACATTTATAAAGTGATACAGTGGTTGCATTCCAGTACATATGTACCATAAACAACAGGTTCTTATAACAATAATAACAAATGTACTACTTTAACTTGCCATGTCAGTCTGTTCATTATGTGTCAGTTTACAAGGGTCTGTCAGGTCGTATTTTTAATGCATGTAACAAGCAATACATTTTTTTTTACTTATTCTATTCATTTTGGGCTGCCAGCATGTCATTTATAAATTTAGACTCATGCCATCATCCCACACTCTGTCATACTTGGTTTTGGCATTATGTTTATCAAACACAAATCTCTCATGCGCCAAGGTAGATCAACTAATCCATCAGAACAGGAGCACTGCTTCCCATCCAGGTCCTAGCCACACATACCTTAGCTATCAGCCATAGGCTATTAACATATTGAAATAAGTCTCGGGCAACTATATTCTTCAGCTTTAAGAGCCCAAAGAGACCGTCCCTAGATGAGTCAAGAGGGCATCGTATTCCAGTCTTTGGGCCGGATCATGACCTGCAAACGTCAGGCCCCTCCCACACTATACAATTAGCATGCTTCCCCTCTGCCCAATTTGTGGGCATAAGTGGCCTGATTTGACTGGAGGGCACATGTGCCCTTCAGATGTTACGCTAGTGTTATTATAGTAACACTAGTGTAGAAAGAATCATATGGGACTTAGTTCTGCCCAGTAAAGTGGGCAGAGGGGAAGCATGCTAATTGTATAGTGTGGGAGGGGGCTCCTACACTTACATGGATCATCTGTCGTACGGACTGCTGGTCTGCACGATTGACTTTTGGCAGGCTTATGGCAGTATAAGAATAGAAAAAAGCGCTAGGAGATTATGAAATATAAAATGCAAAATGCAAAATGATTTGACAAGATAAAAATGCAAAAACAAGAACAATAAAAATAATATAAATATAATAGCCACAGCACTGTGGCTATTATATTTATATTATTTTTATTGTTCTTGTTTTTGCATTTTTATCTTGCCAAATCATTCTATATGATTAGTGGTTTTTAAGAATTTCAGTCTATTGAATAAATTGTTATATTTCAGAATCTCCCAGCGCTTTTTTCTATTCTTGTTTTTGGTGTTTAGTAGGGGTGGTCTCCCTCATTATAGCAGCTGGAGATTGTGAATTCAATTGTGAGACATATATATTTCTTCAGCGCTGATTCTTTTCCTATTTATGGCAGTATAACCTGTCATAAAGCCTGAACGAGAGAAAGAAGAGACAGGGGGTGTGCAGGGGGCTCTAACGTCCCTCCAGAACACTCCCATAATTAATGCCATAAAGAACATTTGTCTATCCCACACTTGGGACAATTACTGGGTATATTTGGATCAAATTTACTAATGAGCTGAGGGTATAAATTTCATTGGTGTATTATATATAACTGAATTTGCTGGAAGCGATAGGATGTGGAACCTTTACGTGAGCTGGCATTCTTCAGCATCTAACATGCCTAAATCTCTTTCCCATTTAGTTTTGAGGACAGTAATTCCGTCTCCTGTGAACCTGATAACAATAACATGTATAGAAATAAGTTTTCTCTGCCCTAGTGCTTGCAATATTTTTAACTTGAGAAGTTATGATAGTAAAGCGAGTATGAAAACCAGATTGCACTGGAAGTGCTTGTCTTAACTGTAGATAATGGAAAAACAAAAATATTAGGAACACCATTTTCTTCCACTATCTGCGTAAAGGATTTAAGAATGTTATTCTGGTATATTTGCCCTATCGTGGACACCCCATATCTCTGCTAAATGACTTTACCCTCTAACTTCCAATAGTGTTCTGTTATTCAACAATGGAGTCCCAGATTCTATCCCCTCCTCCTGTAACCAGCTGACTTCTCTGTTCCATATGCATTTTGCCTACCAAGGCAGGAAATTGGTATTCGTAATTATTAGAAGGCCAGAGCTGTAATTTTTTTCAGTAGCTCCTTTTTTTTCATGTGTTGTTTTTATGGTGCTATTTTTATTGATACTTCACAAATTTGTATGTGATATTGGAGTCTGAGGACCAGCTCCACAATTTTCTACATTGTTATGATTTTACTTATTTAATTAAAAACTGGTATTGTGCAGTTTGTGTTACATTATAAAACTGTATTTCTTAGATTTTAGAGGTTAATATTTTATTTACTTAATATACTCATGCGCAGGGACATGTTTCCTGCCATCGGACATTGTTCCCGCTATAGTAAGTATCGGTGGTAATTGACAGAAGCGGGCAGTGGTGGTGAGATCCAGGGGCCTCCTGTATGAACACCAATGGTGGCTAGGACCCATTGTAGATACGCCTATGACTAAGACTCCCCTACCTACAGCCTAACTATAAGACTCCTTTTCCACAGCCTGACCTAAGACTCCCTTTCAGCAGCCTGACCTAAGACTCCCCTGCCCACAGCCGAGTGTGGGTCGCCATTGCAAATGACCCTATTTCGGTAAAGCCGTTCGCTCCCAGCCAGTTCCGAACGGACTGGGTAAATGATTGCTTATGCCTTGAAGCGGCATAGCAGTCGAACCCTGGAGCACGGAACACAATGATCTGAAAGGTAAGTATTAATGCAATCCCCAACCCACTTCCTAATCCTAACCCTAATTCTTCCCCCTGCAGCCTAACCCTAAATATGCCGTCTCTCCCCTTGCAGCATAACCTTATTTCTGCCATCCCCCCCCCCCCCTGCAGCATAACCCTAAATCCCCAGAGAGGGTTACTCACCTGTCCGCTTCCGAAAATGAATGGGTGAGTATGCTGATTGCAACTTTCAGCTGTCCCTCGTTCATAATGAAAGCCATCGGTGCGGGGACTCACAACGCCCACTGCCTAACCTTAAGTCTCCCCTCCCTGCAGCCTAACCCAAAGACTCCCCTCCCCACAGCCTGATCCTAAGACTCCCCTTTACACAGCCTAACCTAAAACTCACTATAGATTCCTACTCCCCTGTCCAGTCAGTGCAGTGGGTCTGCGGTGGTACGACGTGTCTACTGCGGGCAACGTTTTCACGAATGAATGAAGGGTCTCGACATACTTACCCATTCCATAAAAAAATTCACAGTAGCACTATTTTCGATATAACCGAAAATTAGCTTTCAGATGTCTCTATTTGCAGCAGTGACTCCCCATGATAGAATTTGCAGGAGAAAGCATTTAAATTGGTCTCTTGCGTGCAGAATTCAGCAACTCTGTACGTTTGGAAATTGCACTTAAGTTTAATCAGGTCCCTTGACATAAATAACTGGACATATTTGTATTTATTTCATATATTACAAATCTAACGTGCAGGTCTATCATGAAACCAGTCACCCACACTTCTACAAATCATTGTATGAGCAACAGTAAATATTATCTTGCAGTATAAGGATTCTACATTCTCCTTACTTTGATTTTCTCTTGCACTATCCATGAGCACTAAACTGCTTGCGCTATAAGAGCAAGGGCCAGATTTTCTAAGCTGCAGATTTGGAAAAGTGGAGATATTGCTATAGCAACCTATCAGATTCTAGCTCTCACTTTCCTATTACATACTAGAAAATGTCAGCTAGAATCCGATTGGTTGCTATGGGCAACATCTCCACTTTTCCAAACCCGCAGTTTAGTAAATCTGTCCCCAAGTCTCTGAAAACTTGCACATACACTACCCAAGTTGTTGTCGTCTAAAGAGCAATCAGGTTATCAGTTGGGCAACCAGTACTGTTACATTTAGTTTGATCCTATTAATTAGTGTGCCAAAAATAAATATTTAGCCTTTTTTTTGTCTTAAAGAAATACCATTAGTCTGTCAAAAAAATTATGTTGGGCTACAGATCATATTATACTAACACTAATGTAGCACTTTTTAACATATACAATGTGGACCGGATCCAGACCGCTGCAAACCATCATTTCCCTCTTCCAGACTTCCGCAATAGAAATGTTTCCAACAGCGTTGGATTGGAACAGCGTGTACTCAAGGGTGAGGGGAGGTACGCTAATTGTACAGTATTTCAATGGCACAGTAAGAGCATGTTGTAGTTATTACGCGCTATTTAGACTTCTACACCATCACTACTCTATGGGAAATAATAAGGCAGGGTCCTGCACACGGAACCCTCGCCCACACAGGAGTTAGGATTTAGCGAGGTTCTCTGCTGCCGCTGCACTACAAGCTCCGAGCCTAGCAGCAGCTGAGCTCTGAATCTGCTCCTGAATGACTATTATTATTCCACAATGTTAATATGTACAATAACTGATCTCACAAACTTACCTGAGAACACATGAGTATAAGCCGTCATCATCCAGCTTTGCCGGGATAAACTTAAGGTAGCTTTGATCCTGATGAACTCTTGTATATCTGTCTCTGGTAATTTCAGTCTGGGAGCCATTTTTATACCAGGTTACATTGAAATTGTTTTCTTCTAATAGGAAATCAAGTGGGCAGGTGACAAAAACAGGCTGGCCATCTGTAACATATGCTCTTTCAAACTCCACTCCATTATCTCTGCACAGCTCTACAAAAAATAGTAAAATATATATTATTTATACCTACAATAAATTGTTACAAACAGACTTGAGGGCTTAACCTAGCCCTCATTGTGAGTAGCATACCTTTTCCTTCCACCAGAAGACAGACTACTCGAAAACACAACCAGAATCACAATGCAAAAAGGAATCACAAGTTAATGGAGCAGTCAACACACAGGAGACCAACACTATAACTGGCAGCATGGTAAACCAGCTGATTCACCACCCAATCAGCTTTCGTGGCCAGGCACGCCTCCACGCTGATTGGAGGACGTGCAAGTTGACAAACAATGGCCAGAAAGTAAATGGGAGGTGGATACACATGAGATGGTAGTAAATACTTGCACGCTGTCATGGAGAGACCAACAGCTTGTAACAGTCACTATTATAAAAGACTATAAATATCACAAAGTGTAAGAGTGGGATACTAGACTAAATATAGTAGCATGAACCAATATTAGTGGACAGAGTGAAAATCCACATCCACTTTCACATACAGTGTCCTGCTTTGCTACACTGACATTTTATATACTGTCCGAGATAGTATTATACACATTCTCTTCCAGGCATCACATTTTGGCCTCAATTTGGGGCCACTGTGCAAAGTGATCATGTGTGTTATCATTTCTTTATATTTTGGCAAAATATGGTTACAATTTGTAGAAACCTTACTTCTAAAAATTCCTCCTCACCCTTTCCTTTAATCTCCTACAATTTTTGTGTACACACACAGTCATTGGAGGAATGTTTATTTATTTTTCACTTTGGTACTTTTACCTGTCTTTGCAAACGCAATAAAAGTTATATTTTAGCTTGCTCAGATTTTCCTTTTGCCACCATATTTTGTCTAGTATCCTACCCTTGCAAATACGTTTGTTACATCTTAAAGACCGCATATACACAATCTACGTAACAAAGCGATATGTAGATTACTTAAATTAGTTGCTACGCATGTGTAGTGTTTCACCTCTGCCCGCCAAGGTGGGTGTGGGAAGCATATATATAGTATTTATTAAGGCTGCTTTATGGCAGTGTAAGTGTGGTACTCCTGGGTGATGCATGAACGGGGAATAGCAGTTTGCAGGGTAATGCACGGGCTGTTACTAGGTAACAGCCAGCTGAAGTGCGAGGGCTGCTGCTAGGCAACAGCCAGCTAACTGTGGCACGCTTGGTAGCTCTCTAGAAGATTCGGGGAAGGTAAGGGGAGTGAGGAGGTCAGTTGAAAATTAGCAGTTGGTGTGAGGGAGCAGAGAAAGAAGTGAGTGCTGTTGATTGGGAAGAAGAAGGAGCAGGGCTGTTAGGAGAATCGGAGGACGGAAGGTGTTGGAGGTGCTGTCTGGGGAAGTTGGAAGGAGCAGCAGAAACAAGTGCTGAATGACAAAGTAAAGCATTGAAAGAGGGAATCATCTGAGGCAGCAGAAGAGACGGTGTTAGCGGTGAGCGGAGGAGATCAACTAAGGCAGCAGAGGAGACGGTGTTAGCAGTGAGCGGAGGAGATCAGCTAAGGCAGCAGAGGAGATGGTGGTACCAGTGAGCGGAGGAGATCAGCTGAGGCAGCAGAGGAGATGGTGTTAGTGTTGAGCGGAGGAGATCAGCTAAGACAGCAAAGGAGATGGTGGTAGTTGTGAGCGGAGGCGATCAAATGAGGCAGCAGAGGAGACGGTGGTAGTGGTGAGCGGAGGCGATCAGCTAAGGCAGCAGAGGAGACGGTGGTAGCGGTGACCGGAGGCAATCAGATGAGGCAGCAGAGGAGACGGTGGTAGTGGTGAGCGGAGGCGATCAGCTGAGACAGCAAAGGAGATGGTGGTAGCGGTGAGCGGAGGCGATCAGCTGATGCAGCTGATGAGATGGCGGTATTGGTGAGCAGAGGGGATCAGTTAAGGCAGAAGAGACGGTTGTAGCAGTGAGCAGTAAAGGGGAGATTACTTGTGTTAAGGGAGAAGAAGATAGACAAGGGAGTTGGTCACGGAGTGTTGGAAAGCCAGAGGTACTGGCAGAAAGTTTGAGTGTGAAGCAGCTGAGGAGGCAGGAGTTGTGAGGAATATTGGGACTAAGTTGTGTATTTTGGACAATCTGGGGTACCACAGTTAGTTCAATTATTTTGCAAACCTATTGCTCTTTCTGATTATAGTGGGTTTCCATTGATGTAATTCTGTGAAACTGTTACTATTTTTCATACTAAAATTTTAAGCATTAGATCTGTGTTTAAAGTTTATGATACTTTGTGGAAGATTGTAAATAAATGTTCTTAGTAAGCAGAGAAGTGAGTTACTAAAAAAAGGCCGGATCCTCAACTACGGCCGTCTTCCAGAGACGGCCGTAATGTGTCGATAGATAGCTACTGCGCATGCATAGTAACTATAGTATGTAATCTTAAAGACTGCATATACGCAATCTAGGTACCGAAATGATACATAGATTACGTACTATAGTTACTACGCAAGTGCAGTAGCTATCTAGCGGCCGTGGAAGACGGCTGTAGTTGAGGATCCGGCCCAATGTTATTAGCTCTAACCTATACAAATGAGATTTTGTGAAAATGGTTATTAATATGAAATGCACACTTCTCTTTTAAATAATCTATATAAATTGTTAATTGTTGTTAATTTCTAAAAAGGAAAAACTAAATTTATTGCTATGTTAACTCTCTGTCTGATTTCAATAAGAGAAATACTCAAATATTGTATTTAGAGCTCTCTTATTTATTTATTTATTAACAGGTTTTTATATAGCGCCATCAGATTACATAGCGCTTTACACTCTCTTTGTAAACTAGAATACGTTTTCCGATATTTCTAAGTAAAACCAATCAACATTTTTCAGTAAAGAAAATATTTTTTAACAGTAAACTGGTGTTGGTTTTCCATTATCTTATTTCACCTCTCTGCAATCTTTTTATCCAAACCTGGAATATTTGGTATGTTACATAAGTCACACAATATCCACACAAGAGAGGGGAGTGAAAGAGGGAGTTCAGACCCCAGCAAGTACTGGATTAGTTCACTTATATCATATTTATTATACCAGCTAATT
>WWET01000674.1:110447-123758 GCA_011038615.1 Limnodynastes dumerilii | reverse complement strand
CCTGCTGACTGCAGCACCACACCGCTTTCAGTCTACACGCTATCTAACAAAGGGAGAAAAGGGTGAGTTCTTTTCTTCTTTACGGCATACCAGTATAGCAGTCTGCGCTATTATCCTTTTCTCCCTTCTTGTCTCCCACCCACCGCATTTGGTCTCCTGCATTATGCTGCTTACCGTACCCATCGGACTCAATGAACGGACATTATTACTATACCCATCCACCTCCTCTCCCCGCTGCATTATTACCTTCCAGCTCCCACATTAACTGTGAGAAACTGTTCATTGCATCCATACCCACATAGTGGGAAACATCTACCCCCTGTCTACCGCAGTTACCACTAGCTGTGTCCCATCCTCTATCAATAACCCACCCTGACCATTACATCTATCCCCCACTGCCAATACCCCCATATTGCCAAACCTATTCATTATTGCCTCTATTCTGAATCACAAGTCTCAATAACCACCCTAATTTTGCACCCACCTACTCCTAGTGAGGACATCCATCCCATTGTGGGACCATTCCCCATTTTCCACCCCCATCCCAGATAGGCAGCGCTATCCACCTTGCTTTCTTTTTGTTGACAGTATATTAATCGGAGTACTATTGGGGTACTCCTAAGCAAGCCCCAGCTATCTAACCATCCCAGTTCCTAGTTACATCAGAGCGCTTTCCCCACTCTGTACTATTTTGGAAAAAATGTCCAACATTAATGTGGACTTTCCAGGGGCAGGCTGAGGTAAAAAAAAATGTCCCAGCCAGCTGCCCCAGCCACCGGAGGGGAGGTCTCTCCCAGGGAGAACCTCAGGAGAAAGAACAGAGTCTGAGAAGACTCTGTTCTCCTACAGCTGCCGTTTGTGACAGTGAGAGAGCTGACGCTGCAGCCACAGCACCAGCTCTCTCACACAGTGGCAGCTGTCTTAAAGAAACAGTAAAAGTCTCTTGACAAAGTAAAAATTTTAAAAATAAACAAAAATACATAAAAAGATAAATAAAAAGATAGAAGCTGTAAGCAGCTTCTCAAAAAAGCGCCCAACTCCTGAGGCACTTGAAAAAAACATAGGTCCAGTGGGGGTTGGAGAGGGGAGGAGCTTGTCTCAACAGTAATTTTAACTGTTAAGTGCCCAGCTCCAGTGTGCCTCTACCAACCCATGGTCACAGTGTCCCCCAGATGAGAGGGAGAGAAATTACAATATTAAGGCTGTAGCCTTAATGGACATGTCCCTTAGCAATACAGATTTGGTGTACCATCACATTCTTTGTTTAGCTACAGATTCAGCACTATCATGGAGTGATATTACTGTCACTTACAAAATGGTGGAGCTACTAATTCACAGATTTGTGTGTTATATTTGACATACACTTTACATGGGCTGTGACCTAGAGGTGAGGAGACCTTAATACAGCTGTCCCCTTTGCAAGCATAATGGTAATATTCTGCGCAAATTATTTTGCATTTTAAGGCTCGACATTCTCCCTCATAATAGGGTCCAACATCATATAAAGTTATATAACTTATGTCTGGAGTTGCTCCACCCTAATCCCTGGTGACAGGACGCCTGGAGCTTCACCTACAGTACAGAACCAGTACAAAGACTTGTGCAATGCGTGCAGGTTCGGCACATTCTACACTGATTACTTCAGTGCCCGTAGCACAATCTACTAGCATAAGCAATCTGAAATGCCGAAGCATGACTAATTATACTAATATAATCAGCAGTACTTGGCTTTTCAGAGTGCTGATCTTTCTGGTCCCAATGTGAGTTTTGCTATGCAGAAAGAAATGTTTAAGGTTACGAATGCTGTGTCCTGTGCTTTATGATGCTGGTTCCTTTTTTTTGGTTTGTTTTTAGGGTTTTTTTGTTTTTTGTTTTTTTGTTTTTCTGTAATTCATTCAAAATGTGTCGGTTCTTTACAGTAAAATAGCCTCAGACAATAGCATAATTAACAAAATAGGAGTGACACAACTATAAAATTATAAATACAATCACGGATCTTTTTAATTCATTGCCCTATAGAACTGTAAAAAACAGCAATAGAGCATATTCGCACCAGCCAAAGAATGCTAATTTATTCCAGAAATAGTTAAAATACACTGATTACCTCCATTAATGTTTTCTTTGCACATCTTCTCATTGCACATATTATTATATTATTTATTATGACATGACGTGAAGGAGTGGCCTGTTCTGATTTTTCATCAGGAGATAAATCACTGAATAGATGCCATCAAGTTAGATTTAACTTATGCACTGGATAATAGTGTCCCTGATGTAATGGGAGGCTGTAGGTCATGGGATTATATAAACATACCCTTGATTAAAATAATTGTTAATTTGGATGTTGACCTAATTCTTGCTAATTCAAATGGTACAATGCTGAGACTGTGTGCATTACAGTGGCGCACCCAAGGGGAGTTTCTGGTAGCCCGTAAACCCCCCACCAATCAATATTTACAAAAAAAGAAAAAAAATGTAAAACAGAAAACCCTAAAAAGGGGCGTGGCTTTGCAGATGCTAGTAAGGGGGCATGGCTTTGCGGTTCTGGATGATAGGGGCATGGCTTCACGGGCAGGTGGAACCACATGAAAGAGTAAACCTTTTAATGGAACCCCACCCCAGAGCTGCAGGATCATATTCACACTTAAGTGTGAATTTGTGTACTTTCATCAAAAAACGCAATGCAACTATCTGCAGTTATAATTCAGACACCGCTACTTTTTGAGCTTCCTACACCCCCACAGTCTTGCGTGCATTCCCGTATGTAAGTGTGGCGTACGTAGCTTTAGTAACATATGTAGTAGTGGCTGTATGTATCGTGCATTCATTTATGAACATAAAACTAGTTGAGATTCTAACAAATGTAAATAAATGCATAGATTGCTGTTATTAAGTAAGGTAATTGTGTATCTAGCATGCCTTTCTATTTCTAGTTTATCAATTACATATAATGATTACCTTTCCTTCATTTTCTTTTATGTGTCTACATTAACCCTTTTTGTGTAACATCACCATGGTAATTTATTAATTTGTTTAAAAATCTATACATATGTTTATATGACTGAATGAATATGAAACTTTATAAATGTGTTAATTTGTTGTAATTATGTATATTTTAATATTGACTTTTACAATTTTTTTTATAATAAAACAATACATGAAATTGAAAGAAGTAATATATGTAAAAACAAATTTTACAAAAAAAAAGCCTTGGGAATAAAAATATAAAACAAAGCCTACTTTCACATGGTTAAAATATTGCACAAAATGGAAACACAACATTGATTTATATAGTTGGATTAATTTGGGTTAATTAAATGCACACATCCATTCATTAGAAACATGCAGCAGGTGTTGGCTGTGTTCATTGTGTGAGGATTCATAGACTATGACCTACTGTAGCAAGACTTCCTGACTGGGATCCCTGCACTGTCAGCAGACAGAGTGACCACAGCCAACCACATAAGGGGGGGGGGTGCAACCATGACCCACAACAGCCAATCACTGGTCTAGGGGTGGAGATATGCAAATTTAAGATCAGTTTACATAGTTGCCTAAGTCTGTGTGTACTGTGTGAACTGACTGTGAGACTGTGAAGTTAGAGTAGAATAATCCAGCATTTATTTTAGATAAGCATGTCAGTGGATAGCAGTCTTTAATGCTGACAACACTTGCCCTGTGTATTAAATGATTTTCTTTTCCCTCCAAAAAAATGCATTTTTGTCACTGCAGCTCAGCGGAAGGTTTCAGATCTTTAAGAGTGCACCAGGCAGGAACATATAGAGCCTCTTAGCAACTGACAAACACACATACATACACACACACACCTACACCACACACACACACATACTCATACTCCTTTCACATCACCACCAAAACCCAGTTTTTGGCTTAAAACAAGGGTCTCAGCTCAAACTTGGGTATTTGGTGGTGGTGTGAATAATAAACATATCTCCCAGCCGGGAACCGCACGCAGCCTGTGTGACATTAGCGCCCTTAGCAACTGGGGCAAGCAGCGTTTTCTTAGTAGTTGTGTGTCTGCTTTCTGGTCCACCTGCTTGTCTGCTATTCAGTGCCGGGTCTGGTGTAATTTTCTTCTTGCGTTCTGTGTTAACCCTTTCTTAAGGTTTAAGGTTCTTAAGTGTACACTTTTTATGTCAGACAAGCTACTTATGAATGATTTTTTTATGAATTTTCTTGTTTCAGAGTTTTTTTTACACGGCAATTCAATCTGCAATAACCCATGTTGAAAAACCCGGGTTATTGCAGGGTGGTGATGTGAAAGCAGTATTATACAGCATATATATACAGTGGAGGAGTTAGCCGTGATGAACTGACAGCACAGATGGAGACAGAGGACAGTATTCATAATATAGACCGCCTGCAGACTTCCGTATGCTACTTACGGAGGTCTGTGGTAAAATGCATATGCAGGGCCCAGGGTCGGTGCTAGGGTGTTTGGCGCCCCCCCTCTGCAAACTTTGAAATTGGCACCCACAATTTAATATAGGTAACAGCTTATAGTATCCATGTAAGCTTCATGTACCACAATCTTGTAGCCACAATAAAAGAAAGCAAATCATAGTCACTATTATACAGTACAAGCAGCATCCTAATATAGACTATATATCTTAGTGACAGCCAAACCATACAGATATTGGGCTGGATCCAGACCTTGTTAAGTGCATGAACTTAGTTACTCAGGGGCTAAACCATGTTGATTTCAGGGGAGCCAAGTTAATTGTATTCTTTGCATGCAGGAATATATCTTTAAATTGCTTATTGCACACAGATACTGACCAGCTTTACTATCACACTGTTATTTAGACTTGGGATAGGAAACATCACCTCTCAACTCTAATACTGTTTGCAACAGATGAAATATGACTCCCCTGAAATCATCATGGTTTAGCCCAGGAGTAACTAAGTTCATGCACTTAACAAGGTCTGGATCCAGCCTATTATCCTAGTGACCGCTATACCATGCAGGCTGCCATATAACATAGATTGCATCCTTTGACCACTGTACAATAAATTCAATGTTCTTATAACCACAATGCAGTTAAAAAAGACCTCCTTGTGTCGTAGAAACAGAAATCTTTTGTAACCACAATACAAAAGAAACACAGCCATGTAAGCGCTTACTGTTATCCAGTTTGTGTGTGTACATTATTTATATCCATCCAATCTCTTCCCCTTGAATGTATCCAGTCTTTCAATATTTTCCCCATGTGTGTGTCCAGCCTTCCAATATCCCCACTTATGTGTCCAGGTTCTCAATATTCTCCTTCATGTCTCTCCAGCCTCCCAATATTTCCCATTATGTGTCTCCAGCCCCTTGGTGTTCCCATCATATGTCTCCAGCCCCCAAGGTATTCCCATCATGTGTCTCCAGCTCCCAGTATTCCCATCATGTCTCTCCAGCCTCCCAAATATTCCCATCATGTGTCTCCGGCTGCCAGTATCCCTATTATGTATCTCCAGCCCCCTAGTATTCCTATCATGTATTTACAGTCCCCCAGTATCCCCATCATGTCTCTCTAGCCTCTTAAATATTCACATCATGTGTCTCCAGCTCCTCTCCATTATGTATCTCCAGCCCCCCAGTATTCCTATCATGTATTTACAACCCCCAGTATCCCCATCATGTCTCTCTAGCCTCCTAAATATTCCCATCATGTGTCTCCAGCTTCCAGTAACCCTATTATGTGTCTCCAGCCCCCCCCCTAGTATTCCTATTATGTGTTTCCATGCTCACAGTATCCCCATCATATGTCTCTAGCCCCCCCAGTATCTCCATCATGTCTCCACTATAACCCCATCATGTCTCTCTCTTTAGCCCAGCCCAGTATCCTAATCATGTTGCTCCAGCCCCCCCAATATCCCCTCTCATGTCTCTGCAGCCTCTCCTTTTACATTACTTATTGTGTGTCCCTCCCTCTTCCACCTGGTCTTGTCAGCAATTTAAGACTATAAACACAATATCACTCTGCAAGTGTTTCTACTTTAGAGATGGAGTGACATTTGATCTAATTAAGGTAAAGAAACTTAGTGGTTACCTATGTTCCAGACTATTTAGATTACTTACATATTTTAGGAAAAGACTAACTGCTACAGAAAATGTTTATATTTTGTATATCATATTGAACTGTATAATGTATTCATATTTGCATTTTATATGTACGTTTGGGAGCGTGATATTGAATATATTTTTATTTGTGATTTTAGTTTGTTAGATATAATAAAAATTGAATAGAATTTTACTAGTGCTCTTTCTGGCATATGTTTTTGTATAGGATTAGTCATCCTTTCAGGTTATTTTTATTTATTTATTTTATTACGTGCCAATTAAGCCTATTCTTCTGTGTTGTGTTCCAACCTATGGGAGCCTGATTGACTTTTTTTTTTTCAATAAGGCAAATGAGGCCTGAGACTTCAATGAGAGTGATTGATAGTGGTTTCTGGTAAGGACTATGGCCAATCCACACCTGTTAATAATTACATTGCTGCAAAATAGGGTGCAGTGTCTTACACGCTATGATAACGATAACGTCCGACTAGCTCTAGGAAGAGTCCTGGTTGTTCAAAACTTCTTCCATTTATGGATGATGAAGGCCACTGTACCCTTCCCCAGATTTGTGCCTTGAGACAATCCTGTCTTGGATGTCTACAGACAATTCCTTTGACTTCATGCTTGGTTTGTGCTCTGACATGCACTGTCAAGTGTGGGACCTTATATAGACAGATGTGTACCTTTCCAAATCATGTCCAAGATCATGTCCAATCAACAGAATTTACCACAGGTGGACTCCAATTAAACTGTAGGAACATCTCAAGGATGATCAGTGGAAACAGGATGCACCTGAGCTCAATTTTGAACTTTTTGGCAAAGGCTGTGAATACTTATGTGCATGTGATTTCTTAGTTTTTGATTTTTTATAAATTAGCAAAAATCTCAAAAAAAATAACTTTTTCACGTTGTTATTATGGAGTATTGTGTGTAGAATTTTGAGGGAATAAATTAATTTGTAACATAACAAAATGAGGAAAAAGGGAAGCGCTGTGAATACTTTCCGGATGCATTGTAGGACATTATGTAACATTTCAATGATTTCTCTACCTTACTTACAGGGCATCTAAAAAGTATTCACAGTGTTTCACTTTTTTCACATTTTGTTATGCTACAGCCTTATTCCAAAATGGAATAAATTAATTTCCCTCAAAATTACACACAATGGGGTAGATCCAGAACTACGTGTGCAATACGTTTCCACGCGTAACGTATTTTAGCACGCATATGTTCTATACACTCCCCTAGGCACACCCCTTGAATGTACGTAATACACTGAGTTCCGCTTCCCAAACCCTACCTTAACTTTTTTTTGCGTAACAGCGTACATTCGCTAACGGACGTATAGACTACGTGAACGTACGCCACTTAGCACGCCCATACTCTACACTTTACATACAGACCTCCACCTACTTCACGTAAAACGAACGTATTCTTGACTCAGGTAAAATTGGCACGTTCACACATAAGTATTTACCTGACAATTACGTGAATGGCCCATATGTTCACAATCACGCTACGCTAATGAGCGTATTTTCTATGGTGCACATGCGCAGTACTTAGAAATAGGCGATTTTACGTCTCCGCCGCGCGTCAATTCGCTCCGATGCGTTGTTCTGGATCAGGCCCAATACCCCATAATGACAACATGAAAATTTTTTGGGGGGATTTTTTTACACATTTATTAAAAATCAAAAACTAAGAAATCACATGTACATAAATATTTCCAGCGTTTGCCATGAAGCTCAAAATTGAACTCAGGTGCATCCTGATTCCACTGATCATCCTTGTGATGTTCTTACAACTTAACTGGAGTCCACCTGTGGTAAATTCTGTTGATTGGACATGATTTGGAAAGGCACACACCTGTCTATATAAGGTCCCACACTTGACAGTGCATGTCAGAGAACAAACCAAGCATGAAGTCAAAGAAATTGCCTGTAGACGTCCGAGACAGGATTGTTTTGAGACACAAATCTGGAGAAGGGTACAGAAAAATATCTGCTGCTTTGAAGATCTCAGTGAGCACAGTGGGATCCTTCATCTGTAAATGGAAGAAGTTCGGAACCACCAGGACTCTTCCTAGAGCTGGCCGGACATCTAAACTGAGTGATCGGGGGAGAAGGGCCCTAGTCGTGGAGATGATCAAGAACTTGATGGTCACTCTGTCAGAGTTACATCATTCTTCTGTGGAGAAAGGAGAACCTTTCAGAAGGACAACCATCTCTGCAGCAATCCACCAATCAGGCCTGGATAGTAGAGTGGCCAGACGGAAGCCACTCCTTAGTAAAAAGCACATGGCAGCCTGCCTAGAGTTTGCCAAAATGCACCTGAAGGACTCTCAGACCATGAGAAACAAAATTCTCTGGTCTGATGAGACAAAGATTGAATTCTTTGGCTTGAATGCCATTCATTATGTTTGAAGGAAACTAGGCACCGCACATCACCAGGCCATTACCATCCCTACAGTGAAGCATGGTGGTGGCAGCATCTGTGGCCTCCTGGGAAGATGAGGTGATTTGGAGTAACAATTCATTGAAACCCCATGTAATTGGTCAAGATATATAGATGACCCCATATTTATCTGGGAAGGTCCCAAAGAGACACTTTTAGAGTTCTGCAATGCTCTTAATAATAATTAAATTTAATATTAGCCAAACTATGGTGGACTTTTTAGAGATCATCATCTTCATTGAAGATGGTTATGTCAAAGTTAAAATGTTTATCAAACCAAGAGATTCGAATTCCCTTATCAGCATGGACAGTTGCCATCATAGCAGATGGTAGAAGGCGTTCCTAAAAGCCAATTCCAACGCCTTAGACGGAATTGTACCAAAATAACTGACTTTATAGAACAGTCAAATTACGGACACCCGATACAGGGCACCCTGATAAATAGATGACAGATGGCAGAAATGTCGTTCTTACGCCATAAAAACGACGGCAGACGTAGGTCTTGATCTGCCCCAATGACCCTAAGCATACAGCCAATATATCAAAGGAGTGGCTTCAGGACAACTCCGTGAATGTCCTTGAGTGACCCAGCCAGAGCCCAGACTTGAATCTGATTGAACATCTGAGATCTGAAAATGGCTGTGCACCGATGTTTCCCATCCAACCTGATGGAGCTTGAGAGGTGCTGCAAAGAAGAATGGGCAAAACTGCCCAAAGCTATGTGTGCCAAGCTTGTGGCATCAAATTCAAAAAGACTTGAGGCTGTAATTGCTGCCAAAGGTGCATCAACAAAGTATTGAACAAAGGCTGTGAATACTTATGTACATGTGAATTCTTTGTTTTTTGATTCCTAGTAACAGCAGACGTTACCTCCCTCTCCACCATAATAAAACACGCCGATGGTGTTGAGGAAGTACATAAATTTATGGAATCAGAACCCGAAAGTTTTAAAGAATTTTTACTGGAAGGTTTAACATTCGTATTAGAAAATAATAGTTTTTTTACTTTAAAGATTCATATTAGCTACAGAAGACCGGAAATGAAATGGGGGGGAAAGTAGCCCCCCAGTTACACAAACCTTTTTCTGGCCTCCTGGGAAGATGGGGTGATTTGGAGTAACAATTCATTGAAACCCCATGTCATTAATTGGTCAAGATATATAGATGACCTCATATTTATCTGGTCCCAAAAGGTCCCAAAGAGACACTTTTAGAGTTCTGCAATACTCTTAATAATAATTAAATTTAATATTAGCCAAACTATGGTAGACTTTTTAGACATCATCATCTTCATTGAAGATGGTTATGTCAAAGTAAAAATTTTTATCAAACCAAGAGATTCGAATTCCCTTATCAGCATGGACAGTTGCCATCATAGCAGATGGTTAGAAGGCGTTCCTAAAAGCCAATTCCAACGCCTTAGACGGAATTGTACCAAAATAACTGACTTTATAGAACAGTCAAATATTATGAAAAATGTATTTTTTTTAAAAGGATACAAAGCAATATAATACATTAGAACAAATCCTTAACAGAAATTGGCATTTATTGACGCAAGATCCTGTTTTACATGACATTTTACCTCCAATTCCAAAATTTATTTATACTAGGGCGAAAAATTTAGCATCATCTTTGACCCAAAGTGCATACCATATTTCTAATAATACTGAACCAAAAGTTTTATCAAAAAGGTTTTTATAGGTGTGGTTCCTGCATCATGTGTAAAACTCATACTATTCAACCTAATAAAATAACCGAGTTCAAATCAACACAGAACAACCAATCATATCAAATAAATCAATTTATTACATGTAATACAAAAAACGTGGTTTACATGATATGCCAATGCAGCAAGCAGTATATTGGTAGAACCAGTATGACACTTAAAACAAGATGGGCCGAGCACTTGAACAATATAAAAAAAGGTTTTCTCAACCATAACCTTTCAGTACACTTTAAAACACACATTCGTGCTCACCATCATTTATTACCAAAGTAATTGGCATTAAAAGGGTTAAACCGAAATGGAAGGAAAACAGAAGTGCAGAAATCCTTGCTAAAAAAGAAATGCATTGGTTTTAATATGGAGTCATTACACCCTAGAGGTCTCAATTTAGACTTTGATATAAAATGGTTTTTATGAATTTTATACTTTTGATGTATGCCCAATATTTAAGATGGCCCATCCCTCCTCCTTCATTCTTAGGGCCTGATTCAATTAAGCGCAAAGTGTGGAAGGAAAACAGAAGTGCAGAAATCCTTGCTAAAAAAGAAATGCATTGGTTTTAATATGGAGTCATTACACCCTAGAGGTCTCAATTTAGACTTTGAAATAAAATTCTTTTGATGTATTCCCAATATTTAAGATGACCCATCCCTCCTCCTTCATTCTTAGGGCCTGATTCAATTAAGCGCAAAGTGAGTTTTTTCCGCGTTTTTTCGCATATTTTGCTAATTTGCATATATTTTTCATGCAGATTTTTCCGTCTCGATTCAATTCCGTTTTTTTTCATGTATTTTTTTGGTCTATCGTGCGTATTCTTTGTCCCTATTTAAATGCATTGCAAGTGCGAATTTTTGCAATTCAATTGCGTTATACGCGTTGTGCGCGTTATTTTACATAATTTTTTGCGCACCTCATCAAGGTGTGTATTATGACGTGAGGGTGAAATTCATGAAAACTTTCAAGTGTACAGCTCCTTTATGCTCCTGGGACCTGATTCAGAGATCCGCTGCCGATGGGATCTCAAATATACGCATCTAAGAGTCAGGTCGGAGCAGGTTACAACCCAATGAATAAACAGTCACTCCCCTTGCAAACAGCGGCGGATCTTAAAGTTAGACCACCATTGACTAACCCTAACTCTGCGCTATCATTTGAGATCTTAAGTGAATTAGTTGCGTTTATTTAAGATCCTAAGTGTCTGCTCGCGCCCACTTTCCCTCATCTCAATGCCCCCCCCCCCCCCATATTTATGCAAATCCTTCGGTCCTATATTTATGCAGCACTTCGGATCTTAAGTGCTTGCAATCGATTCACAGGTCCACGCTTACAGAATTTAGGATCCTAACCTCTACGTAGATGGCGTTGCACTATTACTGCGCATGCGCAATGATGCAAATTTCTTAAGATCCTAAATATACGCACCTAAATAGCGATAAAATCATATCACTGAATCAGGCCCCTGATCACCTTCCAGCACAGTGGCAACAGAAATGTGATACTCCACATAAATCTATGCAGCCTGCAACTGAATTAAATAGCTGTAGGTTAAAAAATAACTAAAAAGTAGAAAAGAACATTGAAAAGGGAAAAATTACGCTGGCAGAAGTTTTAAAAAAAACAACAATCCGAAAAAGTTATTTCATATTATTCTCTTCTACAATAATGCGTTATTACTGAGTTGCTGCAGTCTAATTTTTGACATTCAAGTGCAGAACGTCCTAAATAAATTATTACAGACATATGAAGGCAGGGCTGCTTATGGGAAGTGATTGTGCTGATATTTGTTATTGCATGGGTAAAGATACAGAAATACACACGTGTATTTTATAACAGTAGGGAAGCTAAAACATGAGCTCTAACAAGTACGCTCATGGTCCAATTAACGCATGTTGGAGGCGGGGGGGGGACATTTCTAATTGAATCGCGCTAATTTTTTCGTGCGAATGGTGCGTATTTTATGTGTGCGTATTTAAAAAAAAAATTGAATTAGGCCCTTAGTGTGCTATATGAACTGGTTCTCTCTTTTTAACTGTTACCCTTTTAACTGTCATTTTGTATCTTTTTAGTAAATCGTATCTATCTTTGTAACTAATTGTATTCATATTTATATATTTACTATTTTTTATGTAACTGTATATATTTGTGCATAATTTTTATATCTAATTGTATTTTACATTTCAATCAATAGGATACATCCCCTATTGCTTCTTCCTCTATAAAATTTTCAATTGTGTCCCATTCAGTACAGCCTTGAGAAAGGACGTATACCGTCCGAAACGCATTGGAGAGAACACTATTCTGACATTGAGATACCGTTCATCTGTAACCTTTACAATCCTCTTTGGTACAGAGTTAAAAACAAAGTTGTTTATCATCTTCATTTGTTATTATATGCACTTTATTGCACTCCACTTGTGATTAGTTCTTATGCTCTTTTAATATTAAAGATTCTCATGACATTATTACGCTATCTGTGGTCTCTGTCTCATTTGCTCCCCCTCCACTATCTTCTTCTCCAAACCGTTGCCGAGATTGAGGCTCCCCCCGCCTGAAACACTGAGCTTCACATCCATTGGAACAGGAGAGAGACTGCCAGCAGGAGTGAAGACTGGTTTTGCTGCCAACTAGGAGACAGACATCCACACTTATTTGTACTATCCTGGAAAGCTAAACGCTTCAGAACTGTAAGCCTCCTATCTGTTTTTATTTTCAGACTGTATTAATCAGCATTTAAGGACTTGGACAGCAGCGGCAAATACAATAAGGGATTTCCTAAGTGTGATATCCTCAGTGACTTTATTAAGACTTTCACCGATTCTAAAATGCACAGCCTGCCTTGTGTTTATCCTAGTGCGATTACTCACCGCTTTATTGTTACATTTACCTGTTGGAATCTTTATACCATTTCTAAGTGTTGTGAGTTGAGGCTGCAAGAGGATACATGTGTCATAGCACTCCACTGTAACCTTATTATTTTGTGTCTCACTAATGTGACATGATAACCTACACCTGTGCTTTGGCTTTATATATCTCCCCCCCCCCCCTTAAGGAAGAGCTGGTGC
>WWET01000674.1:94875-110343 GCA_011038615.1 Limnodynastes dumerilii | reverse complement strand
AGAAAAAACAGAGCCTATGGCGCTATATGGGAACTAGCTGCTGTTTGGGAGATTTTGCTAATCTCCCCAAAAATATATATAAAAAAACACAAGGTAACAGCGCTTAATGAAATATATAAATAAGGATGGTAATGATGAAACTATAAAACGGCAACCTGAAGTAAGAGTTTTATTACAATAAAATAAACACTAAAATCACTAAAGAACTGTGGAGCTAGAATCAACACAAGGGGAACATAATGATTAGAATTCAATCTGGGAAATCCCAAAAAAAGACATAAAGTTCCTCGGTTGCAACTTGTGGTACAATTGACAAGGGGAATAGCAAACAGCCTACCGGGCTCCGGGGCGGAGAAATAGATACAAATAGCAGCAGTTTGTTAAGCGGTTAGAGGCTGGGTATTACCCGATCTTCCGGGAGTTGTAAGAAGCGCCCTTAGTCCTCCGATATAGCCGTTCCAAGCACAATCACTGCAGTTGGTATAGGGGTGGCCACCCTCTGTAAAACACTCGTTCTCCTCGTCCCTCTGATCTCCGGTATAGGCTGTGTTTCCCACAGTAATAAAGTGTCCAATGCAAGGTGCAATAGTGCCAATATAAACTCCACGTGGATATCAAGCTTACGCGTTTCGTTCGTCCAGCGAACTTTATCAAAGCAATGTAATGATCCTCAACAGGTTGCCGAATAAATAGAGAGAACTCTGGTGTTGCTTAATTAATTAGTTGACATCACTCAATATGAACCTCCTTCTTTTGCACAACACGGGTTCTTACTTGAGATATAGAAAAAAACGCATCATTTTGGATTTATTTCGTTTCTCAATAACTGAGGAACATTGGTAGAAGAGATTGATTATAAATGAGAAGGAGGCAGTCCAAATAGATTAAACATCAATATATATGTGTATCGATCGTAGCAATGTGCACAAAAGATTGCCGTTCTGGTAGGGTTGGTTAATAATCCTCAGACATATATAATTCCATCCCTAAGTCAGTGACCTAGCCGCAAAGGCAAGCATACACAATAAATAGGGATCAGTAATATAAAATGCAATAACCAAATCCAACTTCACTTTAGCCCCATACAGTTCTTACAAATATATATGCACATTAGTCATAACGATATACACAACAGGTTGCCGTTCTAATGCAGGATTAGTTGATAATATTCAAATATAAACAATTTCGTCCCTTAAACAGTAACCCAATCACAAGGCAAGTATACCCAATAAAAAGGGGACAATAATAGGAATCAAAATGACCAAATCCAATTTCGCTATGGCCCCATGCACGTTTTCATCATGTCAGGATATCAATTTTTTTTCTATATCTCAAAGTAAGAACCCGTGTTGTGCAAAAGAAGGAGGTTCATATTGAGTGATGTCAACTAATTAATTAAGCAACACCAGAGTTCTCTCTATTTATTCGGCAACCTGTTGAGTATTATTACATTGCTTTGATAAAGTTCCCTGGTACGAACGAAACGCGTAAGCTTGATATCCACGTGGAGCTAATATTGGCACTATTGCACCTCGCACTGGACACTTTATTCAACTATTGTGGGAGACACAGCCTGTACCGGAGATTAGATCAGAGGGACGAGGAGAACGAGCCTATATTCCGTGTGTCTACATTATAATTATTTTTATTTTTATCCCTCCTTATACCATGTATAAGCCACATAAAGTGGCCAAACCACATAAATATTCACATCATTTCCACCAAAATTACGGATTTCTAAAGAGTGCAGTTAAGCGTTTTAACTCTAACTTAAACGTCCTCCAGATTTGGTAGGTGCCACTATTTTCTCATTTTATATACAATCTCAACTACCCACAACCTCTTAATTTATTAGAAAGTGATCTATAAATTTATATTGCAACTAAATACAACATTAATTATATAGCATATACTAAACAATAAGTATCCTTAAGTTTTTTTAAAAGAAATATATATAAATCTTAATGTCAAACACTCTATATTAATGTTCCACAATATTTTCACTCTTAATTCACTTTTTAACCCAAATTACATCACTCATAATATTAAATTCTCAATTTCTTGCCACCTATCTATTTTTTATATAATGTTTATAATTTTTTATCTATTTTACTTTTTTATAATATTTTTATGTTTTAAGTTTTAAGGGACATAATACTAGGTATCCATATATAGAATCAATATCCTGTATCATTAAACTCTATGACATCATTCATACCATTAGGGGCCAATGTTTGGAGGGAAAAGATCCAGTAGGCCTCCCTTTGGCAAAGCCTACTGAATCTATTTCCCCCTCTGGTAGTAGGGCCAATCCATTCAATGCCCCAAACTCGTAGGCAAGATGGATCACCCCCATGCACCTTTGAAAAGTGTCTTGACACACTGTGTGTTTGAACTTGTTTAGATATATTTCGTTTGTGTTCCCTAAACCTCTCTTTAAGTTTCCTGGTAGTGCGCCCCACATATTGGAGCGCACATGAACACTCCAAGCCATAAATTACGTATTCTGTTTCACAGTTAATAAGAGAGGTTATAGGGAATATGCCGCCATTAGAAGTGGAAATAGACTGTTTACAATTATTTTTAATAAAACCACAAGTTAAACACACATTACGGTTGCATTTGAAACAACCCTGAATGCCCATATTCGGAAAATTTTCCTTTTTCGAATTTCCAAACTTAACCATACTGGGGGCCAAAATATTCTTTAGATTTTTACTCCTTTTAAAAATTATTTTGGGGGCAGATCCAAGGTGGGGGTTGAGAATCTCATCCTGCCTTAATAAGTAATAATTCTCCTTTAGGATCCGTTTGATTTGATTCGATTTGTTATTAAATCTTGATATAAAAAGGATATTATCCTCCTCAAATCCCTTATCCTTATGATTTTCTTTATGGGTTAATAATTCTTCCCTTTTTAGAATTAGGGTCTTTTCAAGGGCTTTTATGAGTAGATCATTGGGGTACCCCCTATCTCTGAAATTGTTAATCATCTTATTCGCTTGAAGATTGAAATCCTCTATGTTGCTGCAATTTCGACGTAACCTAACTAATTGGCCATATGGAATGTGATTGCGCCAGGGTTTATAATGGCTACTTCTGAAATGCAAATAATTATTTGCATCCGTGGGTTTTGAGTAGTTCGTAGAAACTACCCTACCCCCACTAGGGAAAGGGTGATATCCAAGTAACTGATACAGTGTGTGTCAAACTGAAAGGTGAATTTTAAATTAAGAAAATTATTATTCAAATCAGTGACAAAGGATTGTGCAGAAATAAGGTCCCCATCCCAAATAAAAAGCAGGTCATCGATAAACCGCTTATAGAACACCAGGTTTGCCCCCCACGCCCTTCGCCACACCTTTGACTCCTCAAATTGTCCCATATATAGGTTAGCGAAACTAGGAGCAAACCTGGTGCCCATCGCTGTCCCGGTGACCTGCAAAAATAATTCAGAATCAAATAAAAAATAATTGTGAGTGAGTATAAACCAAATTGCGTCCAAAATAAACATACCCTCCCCAGGTAACAAGTCCTCATTCCGGTCCAAATAGTACTTAACAGCCATCAGTCCCTCTTTGTGGGGAATATGCGTATAGAGGGCTTGAACGTCTAAGTATAAGAACACATAAGATGGATGCCACTCTATATCATTTACCAAATTCAATAAATGCTTAGTAACACTCAAATGAGATTCAAGATTTTTAACATATTTTTGCAATTTAGAATCTACATAGGTTGAAAGATTCGATGTTAAAGATTGGATGCCCGAAATAATCGGGTGACCCGGTGTATTGGTTAAGAACTTGTGTACCTTGGGGAGGTGATTAAAAAATAGGTGTAAGTGGGTGAAGAGAAAAAATTAATTTACCGATTTCTTTGGATATCACCCCCTCCCCCATTGCTCTATCAAGAAGTAAAAACAATTCCTCATTAAATTTACTCGTAGGATCCGTTTTAAGTCTCATATAGAAGGAAGTGTCCTTAAGTTGTCTGAGTGCCTCAGAACGATAATATTCAGAGTCCATAACTACGACACTTCCCCCCTTGTCTGCTGCTCTAATTACCCGTGTCGTATCCTTACAAAGTTCTCTTAATGCTAATCTTTCCCACTTTGAAAGGTTACTAGATTTAACAGCAAATTCTGAATTCGTAACCAAACAAAGTTTTTGAACTCATTAAGAGTTGAATTATAGAAGGCCTGTAGAGAGGGACTCTTATAATTATAGGGGAAAAAATCCGAGGCAACTTTAAATGGGTTCTTTTTATACCTATTCCCATCTATAGTGTCTTGGGTAACATCCCTTTGGACATCAAAGATGGGAATGCGGTCGGTAGGGATCACCTCCTCCTCTATTGAGGTGGCACCCTCCTTACACAAAATTTCCATATCTGCCAAACATTTTTGTTCATCAATATCTAATATAATAGGTAATGATAAAGGATCATATTCCTTAATTTTTTTCTGGGCAAAATACCTTTTCCTACATAGGCACCTAACATATTTGTTCAACTCCATGAAGAGGTCAAACATGTTAGGTGCCGAATCTGGAGCGAAAGTTAATCCTTTTTCCAAGAGTTTATATTGACCGGGGGTGAGGGGTTTGGATGAGATATTAATTATACCGTTGTTTCCTTTAGGGATATAGAGGGAAAAGAGGGGGTAGAAAACTCCCCAAGGAAACCAAGAATAACATAAAATATTCTAAAGGAAACAACGGTATAATTAATATCTCATCCAAACTCCTCACCTCCGGTCAATATAAACTCTTGGAAAAAGGATTAACTTTCGCTCCAGATTCGGCACTCTAGCAATGGGGGAGGGGGTGATATCCAAAGAAATTGGTAAATTAATTTTTTCTCTTCACCCACTTACACCTATTTTTTATTACCTCCCCAAGGTACACAAGTTCTTAACCAATCCACCGGGTCACCCGATTATTTCGGGCATCCAATCTTTAACATCGAATCTTTCAGCCTATGTAGATTCTAAATTGCAAAAATATGTTAAAAATCTTGAATCTCATTTGAGTGATACTAAGCATTTATTGAATTTGGTAAATGATATAGAGTGGCATCCATCTTATGCGTTCTTATACTTAGACGTTCAAGCCCTCTATACGCATATTCCCCACAAAGAGGGACTGATGGCTGTTAAGTACTATTTGGACCGGAATGAGGACTTGTTACCTGGGGAGGGTATGTTTATTCTGGACGCAATTTGGTTTATACTCACTCACAATTATTTTTTATTTGATTCTGAATTATTTTTGCAGGTCACCGGGACTGCGATGGGCACCAGGTTTGCTCCTAGTTTCGCTAACCTATATATGGGACAATTTGAGGAGGCAAAGGTGTGGCGAAGCGCGTGGGGAGCAAACCTGGTGTTCTATAAGCGGTTCATCGATGACCTGCTTTTTATTTGGGATGGGGACCTTATGTCTGCACAATTCTTTGTCACTGAGCTGAATACTAATTCTTTTAATTTAAAATTCACTTTTCAGTTTGACACACATTGTATTAATTACTTGGATATCACCCTTTTCCCTAGTGGGGGTAGGGTAGTTTCTACGAACTACTCAAAACCCACGGATGCAAATAATTATTTGCATTTCAGGAGCAGCCATTATAAACCTTGGCGTAATCACATTCCGTATGGCCAACTAGTTAGGTTACGCCGAAATTGCAGTAATATAGAGGATTTTAACCTTCAAGCGAATAAGATGATCAACAACTTTAGAGATAGGGGGTACCCCAATGATCTACTCACAAAAGCCCTTGAAAAGACCCTAATTCTAAAAAGGGAGGAATTATTAACCCATAAAGAAACCTATAAGGATAAGGGATTTGAGGAGGACAATATCCTCTTTATATCAAGATTTAATAACAAATCGAATCAAATCAAACGGATCTTAAAGGAGAATTATTACCTATTAAGGCAGGATGAGATTCTCAACTCCCACCTGGGTTCCACCCCTAAAATAGTTTTCAAAAGGAGCAAAAATCTAAAAAATATTTTGGCCCCTAGTATGGTTAAGTTTGGACACTCGGAAAAGGAAAATCTTCCAAATATAGGCATTCAGGGTTGTTTTAAATGTAACCGTAATGTGTGTTTAACTTGTGGTTTTATTAAAAATAATTGTAAACAGTCTATCTCCACTTCTAATGGCGGCATTTTCCCTATAACCTCTCTCATCAACTGTGAAACAGAATATGTAATTTATGGATTGGAGTGTTCATGTGCGCTCCAATATGTGGGGCGCACTACCAGGAAACTTAAAGAGAGGTTTAGGGAACACAAACGAAATATATCTAAACAAGTTCAAACACACAGTGTGTCAAGACACTTTTCAAAGGTGCATGGGGGTGATCCATCTTGCCTACGAGTTTGGGGCATTGAATGGATTGGCCCTACTACCAGAGGGGGAAATAGATTCAGTAGGCTTTGCCAAAGGGAGGCCTACTGGATCTTTTCCCTCCAAACATTGGCCCCTAATGGTATGAATGATGTCATAGAGTTTAATGATACAGGATATTGATTCTATATATGGATACCTAGTATTATGTCCCTTAAAACTTAAAACATAAAAATATTATAAAAAAGTAAAATAGATAAAAAATTATAAACATTATATAAAAAATAGATAGGTGGCAAGAAATTGAGAATTTAATATTATGAGTGATGTAATTTGGGTTAAAAAGTGAATTAAGAGTGAAAATATTGTGGAACATTAATATAGAGTGTTTGACATTAAGATTTATATATATTTCTTTTAAAAAAACTTAAGGATACTTATTGTTTAGTATATGCTATATAATTAATGTTGTATTTAGTTGCAATATAAATTTATAGATCACTTTCTAATAAATTAAGAGGTTGTGGGTAGTTGAGATTGTATATAAAATGAGAAAATAGTGGCACCTACCAAATCTGGAGGACGTTTAAGTTAGAGTTAAAACGCTTAACTGCACTCTTTAGAAATCCGTAATTTTGGTGGAAATGATGTGAATATTTATGTGGTTTGGCCACTTTATGTGGCTTATACATGGTATAAGGAGGGATAAAAATAAAAATAATTATAATGTAGACACACGGAATATAGGCATATATATGTAGGAAAGTAAAAGATAGCAAGGGACAATAATGAAAAAATAATAAAATGAAAATATATTCAAAGAAAAGGGTTATCTTTAGGGTGAAAATATATATGTATGAAAATCATGTTGAAATGTATGTGGTTGGAATAGAAACATATATATATCTTTTTTATTTGTTTTTTGTTATTTTTTATTTTATGATATATATATTTTTTTCTTTTGTTTATTTATTTTATTTTACTTTCTTTTTTCTTTTTTGATTTATATCCTGATATGATGAAAACGTGCATGGGACCTTAATGATACTAGACTTGGTTGTTCTGATTCATAAGATTGTTCCCCTCTCCCCCTTTTTTTATTGGATATACTTGCCTTGTGATAGAGTTATTATTTAAGGGCGAAAGTGCTTATATTTGAAGTTTATCATCTGAATTTTGCATTAGAACGGCAACCTATTGTATATATCGTGATGATTAATGTGTATATATACTTGTAGGAACTGTATGGGGCTAGAGTGAAGTTGGATTTGGTTATTGTACCTTTGATCCCTATTTACTATGTATGCTTGCCTTTGCGGCGAGGTCACGGACTTAGGGATGGAATTATACATGTTTAAGGATTATTAGCCAACTCTACCAGAATGGCAATTTTCTGTGCGCATTGCTATGATTAATACACATCTATTTTGAAGTTTAATCTATCTGAACTGCCTCCCTCTTATAAATAACTTCTTCTATCAACATTCCTCAGTTATGAGAAACAAAATAAATCCAAAATGATGTGATTCCTTTCTCTATATTTCAAGTAAAAACCCGTGCTGTGCAAAAGAAGGAGGCTCATATTGAGTGATGTCAACTAATTAATTAAGCAACACCAGAGTTCCCTCTATTTATTCGGCAACCTGTTGAGGATCATTACATTGCTTTGAAAAAGTTCGCTGGACGAACGAAACGCGTAAGCTTGATATCCACGTGGAGTTTATATTGGCACTATTGCACCTTGCATTGGACACTTTATTACTGTGGGAAACACAGCCTATACCGGAGATCAGAGGGACGAGGAGAACGAGTGTTTTACAGAGGGTGGCCACCCCTATACCAACTGCAGTGATTGTGCTTGGAACGGCTATATCGGAGGACTAAGGGCGCTTCTTACAACTCCCGGAAGATCGGGTAATACCCAGCCTCTAACCGCTTAACAAACTGCTGCTATTTGTATCTATTTCTCCGCCCCGGAGCCCGGTAGGCTGTTTGCTATTCCCCTTGTCAATTGTACCACAAGTTGCAACCGAGGAACTTTATGTCTTTTTTTGGGATTTCCCAGATTGAATTCTAATCATTATGTTCCCCTTGTGTTGATTCTAGAAACGAAACGGCTTTACAGGAGGACTAAGGGCGCTTCTTACAACTCCCGGAAGATCGGGTAATACCCAGCCTCTAACCGCTTAACAACTGCTGCTATTTGTTTTCATTTCTCCGTCCCAGAGCCTGGTAGGCTGTATTCCTCTCCTCTAACCGCTTAACAACTGCTGCTATTTGTTATCATTTCTCCGTCCCAGAGCCTGGTAGGCTGTCTGCTATTCCTCTCATTGTACCACATATACCAACTGCAGTGATTGTGCTTGGAAACGGCTATATCGGAGGACTAAGGGCGCTTCTTACAACTCCCGGAAGATCGGGTAATACCCAGCCTCTAACCGCTTAACAACTGCTGCTATTTGTTATCATTTCTCCGTCCCAGAGCCTGGTAGGCTGTCTGCTATTCCTCTCCGTTAATTGTACCACAAGTTGCAAACTGAGGAACTTTATGCTATTTTGGGATATCCCAGATTGAATCCTAATTAATTATGTTTCCTATGTGTTGATTCTAGCTCCACAGTTTCAAATTGATTTTAGTGTTTATTTTATTGTAATAAAATTCTTACTTCAGGTTGCCGTTTTATAGTTTCATCATTACCATACTTAGTTATTTATTTAACTAATTAAGCGCTGTTACTTTATGTGTTCTCTAAGGATCCTTGTCTATTTTGATGTTTTTTTTTCCAGTGTCTGTTACCTGTATACATTGCCTGTTATCCCACATCTGTTATCCCATCTCTGTGTAATTAGTCTGTATCCTGCTAGCTGATACCTGTATACATCTGTTATCTCATCCCCAAGTACTCAGTCTGGAATCTGTTACCTCATACCTGTATACCCTGCCTGACATCTGTTATTTCACCCATGTATTTACCTGGATATTTACTCCAAGTACTCATAACACCAATATACCACACTATCAATCTTCTACATAACAAATGATTGGGGATACCTGGAAGAGATACATACATGTATCTGTCCTTTATCCTTTATTTACAGCCTACTTATTTATGAGTAAGCAATGAATCACAACCCAATCCTGCTATCAGCATTACAATATTGTTGCATAAATGAAAGTGTAACAGTATTAAGTCTTCTTAGTAGTGCCTTTATATTTAATATAAAGCATTCCCCACTTATACCATAAATGTATACATTAGAAGATACTAAAAACAGTGTTTGTGCAATGTACAGCACAATTTAAGTATATATGTGAATGTGTTTCCAGTGGCTCCCTCTGAAAAAATAAATTTGCTTAATGCTTTGTTGCAGAATATTGCTCTCCCTCACTTGTAAATTTATACTTGCTTTGTACTGTACAGTTGAGAGCGTTTTTAAGTCTGATCAAAGTTAAGAATCATGATTCATGACCAGCAAATATCTCTACCCAGACCAGTGGTGCATAGCCCTAATCATTATCCATAGATATTAAATTACAATGTCAGTTGCCTAGTAACAAGACAATATTGCCACTGCATTAAGAGAATACACAAGTATTAGCTATATGGAAAACTTGGAGGGCAGATATTTGTTGATTGTTTTACTACTAACTACAATAATGTGGAAAAGTTATGGCCCCCATGAACACAACAAATAAATACTACAAATATGAGTCCTGAGCATTGAATGTTTAATGCATGTGTTTATTTATACTATACATTATGTAAAGATTATACATTGTTGACACTGGAATTTAGGTGTTGGTGTATAACTATGATAGTCTCAATTTTCAGTCTAGTAGGATAGCTAGGATAAAAGAAAGAATGACGAAACATAGTAATGAGACATCCGGTGTCCTGATTTTGTATAACTTATAGGATGAGTTAAGCAAATCAGGTTTTAAACAGCTCTTAACTTTTGAGGACTGACATTGATATAGCAAATAGTTTGTTTCAATTCTTATATTCAGTTTGAAGCAATATTAAAATTATTTTTTACAGTAATTTTTGTAATGTTTAGGACCACACACATGTAACTCATATTGCCCAACATTTTATTTTACTGTTGATTACTATGAAGAAACAACTGGAATTTCCAATAAATGAATCATTTGCTCATAAAGATAAAGGAAATCAGAGTTTGTCATGTAATCTATGGTACCTGAGCACTGTATATGAAAATCTGTGGGGCTCTACTGTCAAGTGTTTTTTGAACTGGGGCATATTATAGACAGGGTCTCTATTATTATTTATAATAATAACCTTTAAAGCCTCCAAAACAGCTTCTGTAGATCAACACCTCCTGGGCTGCTGCAGGATCTAAGTGGTGCATCTAGGTGAGTTGGTAATAAACTAAAGAAAACATATGCTATGTATCATAACTAAAGTACTGAGACCCTTAAAATTTCAAAAATCATTACAACATTCAAGAGTAAAAACTGATGTGCACGCATGTATAATGTAATTGATTAAACTTAGTAGGAATAAGACAATGATAAACATCTGATTATGAAATAGTACTGATTTAATGTTTCATAATATTTGCCCAGTTACATCACAAATGTGACCAGTGTGAGTAAACATCTGTTTAAAAAAATTGTGACACATTTTGTTTGATTGTTATTATAATACTTCAAATAAGTTAAGAAGTTATCAACTTGGAAGATTTAGATCAAATACAATATTGTGTTGCAGAACGGTTTTAACCAAACATTAGGGGCAAGGTTTGTTTAATGTGGTTACACTATGCATAAAAAACACCCTTGTTTTAAATTGACATCCAAAAGCTGATATTCTGAATGGCATTGGTATTGGTATTCTTGGATATATGGTATTTAAATTCTTGGATATAAAGAATTTGTTATATATAAAATCTACTTTAAATTGGCACCAACTTTGTCATTACTAAATTAAATTGATTACATTTCCAGACAAAAGCAGGGGGGAGAGGAAATCCTAGAGGGAGGAAAATCAATGATTTCTGTTTTGTCCATATTCAGTTTGAGGAAGCGTCTGGCCATCCATGTGGATAGGGACACAAGGTACTCAGAAATCTTAGACAGAAGAGAGGGTTAAGGACAGGGGAAGAGATGTAAATTTGGGTGTCATCAGCATAGAGGTGATAGTTGAAACAAAGGTGCTGATAAGGTTATCCAGCGAGATGGTGTAGAGGGAGATGAGGGGCCTGATCCAGACCTACGACCGCAATCGCCCGCGAGCGTAGCGTACGTTCGCCCGGGCGTAAAAACTTTCACGCCCATAACACTCCCATTGATTGTACCTGCTTACGGCGGCTGAACCCTACCCTAAGATTTTCCAGCGTACGTGCGAATTTTCGTACCGATACGCTGGTCGTACTGGGCTTAGCACGCCCATACTGTACAATTTAAATGGCTATCCCCTCCTCTGTGTAGTAACTTGATCGTCCAGCCTATCGTCGTAAAAAACGCACGCCCCTTGAGCGAAAAATACGCTGAAAATTCGCTCGCTGTACGCTCATGTGCTTCGGTCGACCGGAAGTTGTCATACTGCACATGCGTAGTGCGTTTTTTTTCACGAATTTTCGCTTACGATGGGCGTACGCTCGCTTGCGGTCGTAGGTCTGGATCAGGCCCGAGGAGCGGACCAAGGACAGCCCAGTATGGGTCAGATTCAGACTTATGATTCTGGCTGCTGTGCTCAGAGTGGTATCCGATGGCGATCCGTGAAACCTAACTTAACATTTCCCAACTATCCTCATTTAAAATTGATAGGGCGTAAGGGTCTTAATACACCCTTGTTGAACTTAAAAGGGTTCCACCTAGCGTACACACTCTGTGTATCAGAATACGTAGAGTGTGTGCGCTAGGTGGAACTCATTCCAATAGGACAGTATAGTTCAGGGCCTGTAAGTGGGAAACAAGCAATTTACGGAATTCTGGATGCAGTCCTATTTCATTAAGTAATAAAGTGTATATCCTATGGAAAAACAATAGATCTCATTGCTGAAGTATACTGGAGAACATATCCTTTCTCTCATATAATAAAATAATATTATTTCCTCCTGGATGTGCTCCTCTAGTATTTTTTGTCTATTCAAAATGTACTATTTACTGAATCAAATTAAAATAAATACAACACATAATGATCACAATGGGTTGTTTAATTATAAAGACGACTATACTGGTTGTTGATACTTGACTTATAGGAAATGCAGGTGTGGGTTGGTGTCGTCAGGACCGTTTTATACCAACCAATTTCAAATTGAAAAGAAAAGCAGATAGCACGGTAGCGGTTACTGTAAATCTTACGGCTTACCGCTCCAAAATAAAAACAGAATGGAAGTTGCTCTATCAATTTATAGGTAAATGTTAAACAGGTGCGTGAAAGGCAGGAGGTTATAAATTTAAACAGGTGCATGAAAGAGGCAGGGGTTAATCTGCTTGCCACAGAAACAAAGGGAAAAAAAGCCCCAGCACACTGCCATAAACCAGTAACAAACTCTACTGTTCTATCAGTAAAATAAAACACAGAAATGTTCGTTACACATATTTGTACAAATATGCTATAAGCCACCAGCCACCGTCAAGGCCTTTCTGTATATGGTGGTCCTAACTCTAACAATAAGAGTCCCAATGTTGGGTCACATATATATGTTTATAAATTGAGAGCCAACTTACCTAGGAGACACCCCTTAAAGTCTCGAAAATGGCTGCTGTGGAACAGCTCTCCCTGTCAGCAACTGATCCCAGACATGCCCACAAACAGAATAAAAACATAATGGAAGTTGCTTTCATTCCTGCAGGGGGTGTTCTTAGCACAGTCAAAGATCGGCAGAACTAACAAACATCCTCCTAATGCTTAAAGCTGTGCTTCCTCGTGGCAGCCGGCCCAGACACTATACTTCATTGACAGCTCGAGCGAAGTCTTCCATTAGGTAGTCTATAATTAGCAGTGTTGGAGACCTCTCTGGTGGAGGATAATAACTGCAGCTCCGGTTTGATCAGAGGTTATCAGGTCCAGTGCCGATAAAGTGCTTTGTGCTGAGATGTGTTTTGGCCAGAAACACATAAATAGAACCAACAGATCTATTTAAAACAAAGTCCTTAACGTGTTTTTCCAGTTAGATTGGTTTCATCATAAGGAATAGGAAAACTGGGAGGCATCACCTCCTTTATACTGTTTAGTGCAAACTAATTCAAGATAATTCACAGATAGCATTCAATTTATTTTAGAGCACAATTTTTTTCTTTTTCAGTATCGTTGCTATCGGCAACATCTCGGAACTGCCATTGGGACCAGGTTCGCCCCAAGTTATACCAATCTATATATGGGCCTCCCTGAACAACAACTTATATGGGGGGGGCCTTTGGGGCGAATCTAGTCTACTATGACAGATTCATTGATGATTTGTTCTTTATTTGGAATGGTGATGGGAATTCTGTCAATCAATTTATTCAACACCTTAATAATAATAATTTTCACCTTCAAGTTCACCCACCAAGCCAGTGTTTTATCCATTAACTTTTTAGATATAACAGTTGAGGTCACTGGGAATTAACTGAGCACCACCACTTTTAATAAGGATACCCGGCCATGTAGGAGGTCCATGGGCGTACAGGAGCACAGAGGACGACTATAGACATATAGGGAGAGAAAGGAGTACTGTTGGCATACAGGTGAAGAAAGGAGCACCTTAGGCATAAAGGGGAGGAAGGAGGACCATGGGCATACAGGGGGAGGAAGAAGGACTATAGATGTGCTTAGTTATACTATAATGGGAATTTTACAATAACAGTCATGAGTTCTAAAGGAAAGTTAAATAAAAAAATACTAGTGTCTTATCCATGTTTTTTGGGGTAGAAGGGTTTTTGGGGACTGCTTTGAGAAAGTCCCAGGAGCGGGACGAAACGTGTAAGGAGGAAAATAATCATTGCTCTTATCCATGCTGCTGCTAATTTAATCTTTGGAGTATCTCTTTATGAAGTCTTCTATATGACCGCACTACTGCACTTTATACTATTGTTGCAGACCTTTGAAATTTGAGCGCTCAAACTGCTGTAACCACGTGTGGAGCCAAAAAGTACCCGAAGGCTGCTGTGATACACGCTGCTGTGCCGGGGTCCGGCGACGGGGAAGAGATCTTATAATTGCGGCCGTGAGTATTGCTTAACCTGGCTAACGATTGAAGAGAGACATCTATATTGCAACTATACTTTTGCTAATCTCCATGCACCAGAATCGTGTGTCTGAGCTTTTTATAAGATCCCAACATAGTTTTTACAGCATTTCATCTTTCGGGGCTCCTATAGACCAGCAAATTATTATAATTGATTATCTCAAGTGATGACAGTTATTTGATACCAACGGGCATCTAAATTTACTATTTGCTTGATCTGATTGAACGTTTTACAGTGCAATATATAATACAGTGCAATTATAATACACAGACTCCTTTACATATATCTTTTTAAGCAGTTGCTTGTTTGTATTTTCATTTTACGTTCACTTGCTAATTTATATTAAAGATCAGTTCTTCACTGCTTGGTTGCTATGGTGAATTCATATATTGTTTTTAATATATAATTTTGTCTTTTGACGCATGTTCTTAGAGCTTATTGGTTTTACTTGGGGAACTTGCATAATTCCCCCTCACAGCTTGAGTTTAGCGCCAGAGTCCTTTTCTTTTTCTAGTGCCTCGTTTTTGGGGACTCTCTTGATAAAAAAGTGTTGACCATAAGAAAGCCCCCATTAAGTTCTGAATGAAGAAGAGTAGGAACTTGCTCTCTCCCTCTCCAGCTAATGCACATTCTGGGTTTGTGATGGCATGATTAGAATGGTTGGACAATGAATTAGGAATTTCTTTGCTTCTTGTAAAATTTTTATAAAATAATATTAAAACTTATATGTTTGTGTTTATATATCAATACTTCTAAAACAGCCATTTCTGGCTGTAGACTTACAACAGTTAAACCCAGTATGTAACCAAATTACAAAATACTGTCTGACAGTTGTCAAGATAACACTTTTAGAGGCAAGGCTGACATGTCAAACATGACCTCCATTTAGTGCTGACTAACTGATGACCTTATAAC
>WWET01000674.1:63460-80896 GCA_011038615.1 Limnodynastes dumerilii | reverse complement strand
GCGATTTTGAAATCTCAGATTTACTAAAGGTGAGTTTGTGAGCAAATTGTCGTAGATGCGTTTTTTGCAAAATCGCCGTTGTTGACCTATCTGTGGCGATTTTTCCCATGTATGAGATACAAATCTCAGATTTACTAAGCTGCGTATTGTAAACTCGCTGTACAATGGGAGTAAAAATAGCCACAGATAAAAGAGGTGGGGGTGAGTGTCGATTTCATAGAAATCGGCACTTACCCACTGTAAAAAACCCATTTAATAAAAAAAAATAAAAAAAATCATAATTAACATGGCTGCCACAGCTACCAATTAACCCTTAGCATGCTTTCCAGCTAGTACTTTAAGGCAGAGCATGCCCTTGCCTTCTAGTACACCAAGTGGGAGCATGCAAAGGGTTAACGGCATGCTGCCTCAACCACAGTGTCACCCGCTAACACTGCACAACAGAACAGTCCCTCTGTCACAATAAACACTGAGCTGTCCCTCCCTCAATAATCCACACTGTCCCTGCCTACGTCTGAAGCACTGTCCCTCAGCACATTTTTAACCCCTGCCGATTACATAAAACAAATGAGCCAACATTAAAAATAGTTTCAATATATGTCCCTCTCTGTATGATTTTGTGTAAAGTGTCTCCCCTGTGTGCGTGTCATAATGTCGTGTTTAAAAAAAAGTCTTAGGCAAGTTAACATTAAGCATTTAATCACAATGTAATATTCTTGTACTCACTGTTCTGCAGTGTTGAGTGAAGGCAGGCTGCATCTTCATAACCTCCTTCTGGCTTCTTCTTCTCTCCCTCTGGCCCGGTCCGCGCTCCGCAGTGACCTCCAGTGAATGATGGGCCTCATTACAGGGCTTATATTTATAGCCTCTGACGGCAACTCCAGGGACAGCTATAATATAAATATAAGCCCTGTAACGAGGCCCGTGGAGGAGAAGAAGAAGCCAGAAGAAGGTGATGAAGATGCAGCCTGCCTACACTCAACACTGCAGAACAGCGAGTACAAGAACATTGTGATGTGGCCCTCTTTACAGGTCTTATATTTATAGCCTCTGACGGCAACTCCAGGGACAGTGAGGCTATAAATATAAGCCCTGTAACGAGGCCCGTGGAGGAGAAGAAGAAGCCAGAAGAAGGTGATGAAGATGCAGCCTGCCTACACTCAACACTGCAGAACAGCGAGTACAAGAATATTACATTGTGATTAAATGCTCAATGGTAACTTGCCTAAGACTTTTTTAAACATGACATTATGACACGGACACTTGTTTTATTACACAGGGGACATATTAGGTCTTACGCCGACACAAGGGGACATTTTACACAAAATCATACAGGGAGGGACATATATTGAAACTATTTTTAATGTTGGCTTATTTGTTTTATGTAATCGGCATGGGTTAAAATGTGCTGAGGGACAGTGCTTCAGAAATAGGCAGGGAGAGTGTGGAATATTTAGGGAGGGACAGTGTTTAGACATTAAGGGGGGGACAGTTCAGTATTTATTGTGACTGAGGGACTGTTCTTTAGTGCAGCGTTAGCGGGTGACACTGTGGTTGCGGCAGCATGCCGTTAACCCTTTGCATGCTGCCACTTGGTGTACTAGAAGGCAAAGCATACCCTGCAATACAAGGGCATGCTCTGCCTTAAAGTACTAGGTGGCACAGCATACTAAGGTAGGTAGCTGAGGCAGCCATTTTTTTACACACATTCTACAGCGATGTCTGGCGATTTTAAAAGGGTTCATTTGCCATGATTACAAGCTTAATCGCGGCAAATAAACCCTTAAAAAATCGCCAGACATCACTGTAGTTTTGAAATCGCTGGACATAACTTGGCAATTGTAAATTCAGCGATTTCCAAAGAAAAACTCTGCCGATGTCCAGAGATTTCAAATGTTGAGTTGAAAACGATTTTAGTAAACCTAGCCCCTGGTCTCTCTATTTCTGTTGACAACATTGAAATATTCCCTACTCACCAAGCTCGCTGCCTAGGTGTTACACTTAATTTTGAACTGTCCTTTATGCCCCACATTCAATCTGTTTCTAAACCCTGTTATATACACTTAAAAACATTTCCAAAATTCGAAAATATCTCTCACAAGAAACTGCTAAAACTCTCATTCGTGCACTAATTATCTCCCGCATCGATTACTGCAATACCCTTCTTATTGGACTCCCACAATATAAAATTACCCCTCTACAGTCTATATTGCATTCAGCAGCAAGACTGATCTTCCCTGCCAAACGCTTAACTACAGCTAGTCCACTCTGTCAGTCTCTACATTGGTTGCCTGTAAACTACAGAATCAAATACAAAATCCTCTTGCTAACCTATAAAGCCATAAGCAACACTGCCCCTGCATACATATCCTTACTTGTCTCAAGATATATCCCAGCTCGTTCTCTCAGATCATCAAAAGATTTACAACTCACTTCTGCACTTCATAAATGCACTGATTCACGGTTACAGGACTTCTCCCGGGCTGCAAACACTCTCTGGAATAACCTTCCTCGCCCATTAAGACTATCCTCTACTCTACAAACTTTCAAGCGTTCCCTTAAAACTAATTTCTTCAGACAAGCTTATCAAATTCCACAACCTTCCTAAGCATTAAGTACCATATTGACAACCACTTCTGCCTTTTTACACATTATTAACACAAACCTGCACACTCTCTCTTTCTATTCTACAATTCCCTCATCTCTGTGTTACAACACTCCGGGTTTACCTGGCTCTCTGCAGACCAGACTGGTCATGGAGAAGATGGTAGACTGGAGTGGCGCCCCGGCTTACCTCGGATAGAACCAAGGCGGCCACAGAAGAGAGAGAGGTGGTGACCGAGTAGACTGCTATCGGGTGGTTTTCACCAGAGCCCTTGATGGTGGGGATGGATTTGGCTGCGCCCCAATAGCCTGGACGTGCCCCGTTGAACCTGACTCGAGGAAGAGAAAAAGAAACCTGGAGTGAACACCAGACTGAAGAGAAGGGAACAGTAAGGAAAGTGGGAATAGAGTCAGTCCAGAAGGGACCGGACTGCGACGGACTACGATCAACACGGAACCAGGCACGGCGGACGGAAGGTGGTTAACAGGACAGGACAAGACGGACTAGGGCTCACACACTCACAGGCATACAGCGGGACCCCCGAAAGGATAACAGACTAGCACTCCAGGTAAGGTTAGGTATGGGAGGTAGGTGAACACAAGAAGGAGGGAGAACCAGGGCAGGATAAATGCTAGGTAAACAAGGGCAAGGACTGAGCAAGGTAAATGGGCAAGCAACTGACAATTCACTAGGCAAGCACAAGGCACTAGGCACTAGGCACACAAGAAATATAGCAGGTCACAGGTATGACAGACAGAGACTATAACCGGCGCCAGAACTGTGCAAATGAAAGTATTAAATAGGAGTAAGTAAGATCCCATTGGCCAGAGCAGAAACCAAGCCCTCTGGGGAACGCATAAATGCTGGCAGACACGTGGGACGTGTGCTTAGAGCAGAAGCGGCGCCCACGTGTGGTAACCAGGATGCCGTAGCTAAGGAGGCCGTCGGGCAGGGGAATCCCCGGTGCGTCTAACAGAGGAAGCCGCGGCAGAGGTAAGAACTGCTGCGGCCGTCGTAACAGTACCCCCACCTTGATGAGGGGTTTTGATACCCCCACCTTGATGAGGCTTCCCAGGGAACTTCTTATGAAAATCTCTCCTAAGTTTTTCCGCATGTATGTCTCTGGCAGACACCCATGATCTCTCTTCCGGTCCATATCCTTTCCAATAAACGAGATAATATATACAATTTCTGGCTCTTTTAGAATCCAAGATATTTTCCACTTCAAATTCCTCTTGATTGTTGATTATGAGTGGCTCTTGTTTACGGAATTGAGGCTGGTGAAAGCGTTTAGAGATCTTAAAGGGTTTCAAAAGTGAAGAATGAAAAGTCGGCGGAATTCTGAGGTTACGGGGTAAGGCAAGTCTGAAGGCCACTGGATTAACTTTCTTGATAATAGAAAAAGGGCCGATAAAGCGATGTCCCAGTTACCTAGATGGTTGTCTCAACCTAATGTTCTTGGTAGAGAGCCAAACTTTCTGACCCACCCTGAAATTACACGGTGCGATGTTGGTCTACCCTTCTCTGAAGGCAGAGATCCGAAGACAATGATTGACCCCTTTCCAGATAGCCTTCATTTCCTTGATGGTCCCTCTGAGTGGAAGTAGATGAGCCAGTAAGGAGTGAGTTTGCTCTGGGGTGAAACCCGTAGACACACAAGAAGGGGGACACCGTAGTGGAAGAATGATAAGAATTGTTGTAGGCGAACTCCGCCCAGGGGAGGTTCTCAGACCAATTGTCTTGGTAATTAGACATATAGCAATGCAGGTACTGCTCCAGAGACTGATTCACTCTCTCGGTCTGGCCGTTAGATTGGGGGTGGTAACCAGAGGAGAGATTGACTTGGATGCCCAAACTCCTACATAATGATTTCCAAAATGCGGCCACGAACTGAGAACCGCGGTCTGATACAATTTCCATGGGGAGGCCATGAGGTCTAAAAATATGTTTGATAAATAAACCTGATAGCGTGTGGGCGCTGGGAAGGCCGTGTAGCGGAATAAAGTGTGCCATTTTACTAAATCTTTCCATGGGGAGGCCATGAGGTCTAAAAATATGTTTGATAAATAAACCTGTTAGCGTCTGAGCACTGGGAAAGCCGTGTAGCGGAATAAAGTGTGCCATTTTACAAAATCTATCTACCACAACCCATATAGTGGTAAATCCTTGAGAGTTGGGTAAATCCGTAATGAAATCCATGGAAATTTGGGTCCATGGACGATTAGGCACCTGGAGAGGCAGGAGAGGACCGATTGGTGGGGACCGTGGAGTCTTGTCTCTGGCACAGACATCACAGGAATCCACAAACGTCTTGGTATCCAGAGTCATAGAAGGCCACCACATGGTTCTGGATAAAAGTTTCAGAGTCTTCTGAACCCCTAAATGTCCTGCTGATTTGCAAGTGTAATTCTCTTGGAGGACAGATCTCCTGAGTTTGCTTGGCACAAACAGATGGTCCACCGGCTTTTGACTAGGAGCTTGACTCTGGACAGCATGTAGTTGAATGAAGAGATCCTGGGTAAGACCGACCACGATAGAAGTTGATGGAATGATGGGCAAGGGTGGGGGGGTGGGACCATGCTCAGGTAGGAATGAATGGGACAGGGCATCTGCTCTATGATTGAGTGATCTGGGTCTGTAGGAAATCACAAAATTAAATCGAGTAAAGAACAGTGCCCAGCGGGCTTGACGAGGGTTTAACCGTTTGGCTGACTCAATATAGGCTAGGTTCTTATGATCAGTTAAAACGGTCACGGTATGCAAAGACCCCTTGAACCAGTGTCTCCATTCTTCGAATGCCAATTTAATGGCCAGCAGTTCCCGGTTTCCAACATCATAATTTTTCTCCGCCTGAGAAAATTGTCTAGAGAAATAGGCACATGGGTACCATTTGGAGTCCAGCCCCCACATCAGACGCGTCTTCTTTGATGATAAAGGGTAGTTCAGGATTGGGATGGCGGAGAATGAGGGCGGTAGTAAAGGCTTGTTTGAGTGCCTTGAAAGATTGAATGGCTTGTTTGGGCCACCTAGCCGTGTCCGCATTTTTACGGGTGAGAGCAGAAATGGGAACCATCAGGAGAGAGAACGACTGGATAAAGCGCCAATAATAGTTAGAGAAGCCCATAAATCTCTGGATCGCCTTCAAGTCGGTAGGTTGTTTCCACTCCAGAATGGCTTTGACTTTATCCGGATCCATGGCAAAGCCATGAGGAGTGATGACATAACCCAGGAACGTTACCTTAGACACTTCAAATTCGCATTTCTCGAATTTAGCGTAGAGTTTAGATTCACGAAGATGAGATAGCACCAGTCGGACATGGCTATGATGCTGCTCTAGGGAGGGGGAGAGGATCAGGATGTCGTCAAGGTAGACCACTACGAATTTTCTAAGGAATTCCCGTAATACATTGTAAATGAAGTCTTGGAATACCGCTGGGGCATTACAGAGACCAAAGGGCATCACCAAGTATTCGTAGTGGCCAGACTGGGTATTGAATTCTGTCTTCCATTCGTCCCCCTCCCTGATGCGGATTAAGTTATAAGCTCCACGGAGGTCAATCTTGGTGTAGATGACTGCGTCCTTCAGTTGGTTGAACAGGTCAGCAATGAGAGGTATTGGGTAAGTATTTTTTACCGTTATACGATTTAGAGCATGGTAATCTATACATGGTTTTAGAGACCCATCTTTTTTTGAGACAAAAAAAAACCCCGGCACCAACAGGAGATTTGGAGGGTTGGATAACCCCTTTTTGAGGTTTTCCTGTATGTAATCCTCAGTTGCGGTGGATTCAGGTCTGGAGAGAGAGAACAATCTGCCCTTGGGTAGCTGAGCTCCGGCGACCAGATCGATGGCGCAGTCATATGGTCTGTGAGGAGGCAGAACTTCCAAAGTCTTCTTTGAAAATACGTCCACGAAGTCCGCGTATTGTGGGGTAAGTTCCTCTAGGGATATTTGACCCAAACATATAGGATGGGATAAACAAGACTCCTCACATGCCTTGCTCCATTGAAGAATCTCTCCCTTAGTCCAGTCGATGCGTGGGTTATGCTGCTGTAACCAGGGATGGCCGAGAACTAGCTTAACAGAGGAGCAAGGGGTAATCAGGAACTGGATCCTTTCGGAGTGACAATCTCCAACCGACAATCTTAATGGTGCAGAAATGTCATGGATTAGCCCTCCTGCCAAAGGTTGACCATCTAATCCAAGGGCAGAAACCGGAGTAGCGAGTTCTTCTATAAAGATGCCCAAGGAATGGACAAGATCTGAGTCCAAGAAGTTTCCGGAAGCGCCGCTGTCCACAAAGGCGGACAGGAGCTTCTCCTGATCGCAAATGACCAGTTGGACAGGAACTATTAACGCATTATTAGAGGATATGAAATGAGTACTCAGCCGAACTTCCTCAAAATTCGACTGGGTTAAGCATTTCCCGGCAGACTCTGTTTCTTTGGGCATGCATCAGCCCTATGGGCCTTACTTCCACAGTACAGGCACAAGCCTAGGTTCCGCCGGCGGGCTTTCTCTTCTTTAGAGAGTCTATAGGCCCCAATCTGCATGGTCTCATCCAGCGGTTGGGCATCTTGAGGAACATAAACTGGAGCAAAAGAGGATGGCGGCTCCCTTTCCATGCAACGTTCCTTGAGGCAGCGATCCACCTTAATAGCCAGCCGCATAAGATCATTAAGGGTTTCGGCAGTGGGAAATTGAACAAAGGCGTCCTTAACTTGGTCAGACAACCCTAACTGGTCAGACAACCCGGAACTGGCTGCGAAGAGTTGGGTTGTTCCACCCGCAGTCGTTAGCCCAACGGCACCGTATTCTTAGGCAGAGCATCTGCCCTGGCGGAGTGCTCGGAGTTTGGCCTCAGCGGTGGCAGTTCTGTCGGGTCCTCATAAAGTAAACCCAGCGCATCAAAGAAGGCGTCAACAGATTGGAGTGCTGTTGCCCAAGCTTGTGGATCGCCCTGGAGAAGAGATAACACAAGTCCCACCTTTGGCTGTTCTGTCCCAGAGGCATTGGGACGAAGTTGGAAGTACAGCTTGCAATTTTGCTTGAATAAATGGTACTGAGAGCGATGACCGGTGAAGCGGTCTGGGAGATTCACGTTAACATCAGTGACAGCAACTGGGGGGGGCGGAGCTTGGACATGTGCTGGAGCAGCTGAGGCTTGCATGGCCACAATGACTTCATCCTGACTGTTGACCTTTTCTGTAAGAGCTTGTACTATCTGACCCAGGTTTGAGACCTGGGCAATGAGAGCGTTGATCGCTTTTGCTGTGGTAATGTTATAAGGCCGGTTATAATGTTACGACACTCCGGGTTTACCTGGCAGAGAACCGTAGTGGTCGTGGAGAAGATGGTAGACTGGAGTGGCGCCCTGGTTTACCTCGGAGAGAACCAAGGCGGCCACAGAAGAGAGAGGTAGTGACCGAGTAGACTGCCGGGGCACGGAGACTTTGCTATCGGGTGGTTTTCACCAGAGCCCTTGATGGTGGGGATGGATTTGGCTGCGCCCCAATAGCCTGGACGTGCCCCGTTGAACCTGACTCGAGGAAGAGAAAAAGAAACCCGGAGAGAACACCAGACTGAAGAGAAGGGAACAGTAAGGAAAGTGGGAATAGAGTTAGTCCGGAAGGGACCGGACTGCGACGGACTACGATCAACACGGAACCAGCAGGCGGAAGATGGTTCACAGGACAGGACGAGACGGACTAGGGCTCGCACACTCACAGGCATACAGCGGGACCCCCAAAAGGGTAACATAGACTAGCACTCCAGGTAAGGTTAGGTATGGGAGGTAGGTGAACACAAGAAGGAGGGAGAACCAGGGCAGGATAAACGCTAGGTAAACAAGGGCAAGGACTGAGCAAGGTAAGTGAGCAAGCAACTGACAAATTCACTAGGCAAGCACAAGGCACTAGGCACACAAGAAATATAGCAGGTCACAGGTCTGACAGGCACAGACTATAACCGACGCCAGAACTGTGCAAATGAAAGTATTAAATAGGAGGAAGTAAGATCCCATTGGCCAGAGCAGAGACCAAGCCCCCTGGTGATGATGCGTCCCCCTAGCGACAGGGAACGCACAAATGCCGGCAGACACGTGGGACGCCCACGTGTGGTAACCAGGACGCTGTAGCTAAGGAGGCCGTCGGGCAGGGGAATCCCCGGCGCGTCTAACAGAGGAAGCCGCGGCAGAGGTAAGAACTGCTGCGGCCGTCGTAACATCTGTTACTAAGACTGTTGTGTGGCTGGATCATACAGAGCACTTTTGCCATACATCCTGGCTGGTCCATTGTATGATATATAGCACTTGTTCTTATGTATCAAGCCCACTGTCCTATAGAGTGTAAGCTTGTGAGCAGGGCCCCCCTACCCACCCAATCTGCCTGTTATTACCCAGTGTTGTTTATACTGATTGTTAAACTGTAAAGCGCTACATAATCTGTGGGTGCTATATAAAAACCTGTTAATAAATAAATAAAATAAATATTGTTGTCATCGAGGGCTAACATTTTACTCAGGGTTTCTGACTTTTAAAAGCTTCCCTCCGGAGATCCCGGTGGGAAGCCAAAGATGCATGCAGGGGCAGAGCTTAACAGCGTGGTTTATACAAATCACGTCATTAAGCCCCACCTCTTGACTATCAATTACCCCTTTTGGGGTTACAAAGGGATGGGGGTGGGGCATGATGACGCAATTTGTGTAAACTAGTGTTGCCAGGAAGGAGGACAGGACTTGATGGAAACCACAAGCCTGAAGTCCCTTGCAGGAGATTTGCTGGCCCTCCCGGGATACCGGGAGAACTTCCCGAATTTCGGAAGTCTCCCAGACTTTCCTGGATTGTCGGCAACTATGATTTTTCTGCCTGTTCTAATCCTTTCAACACCAGTATTTGTTTTCTTCTTTTTCTCTTTGGCTTGCTTCAAACAGAATGGTTTTTATAAAAGGTCTGTCATTAATATTGATTTGGAACTGCTATAGAAAGTAAATGGATTCATGTGTCTGTGAATATATTACATACAATAATATAAATAATATAATAACTTTTATTTTACAATAAAAGTAAAATGCTTACCTTGGCCTGGTAGGTCATCTCGTCCAATTATAAACAATCTATAAGCACAATGATTCTCTAGTACTTCAGGCAACACCTTAAGTACAAAGATTTCCATATCATAAGAGCTGGATCCCATGAATTTTTTGGGGTACATGATATAAGCATCATACACCTTTCCATCTGCAAATACAAAATAAGTGCAATGCCTTTACAGTTCTATCTCTCTGATTTCATATGTGTACTCAAACTATATAAAATATAGAATCTGCACTTGAAAATAAACTAAAATACAGGACAGGAGTAGAAAAAAATCCAATCAACAAGTGTTTAAAATAATATGAATTACAAAGGTATAAGTATTTGCAATGGCCACTTAGCTCATATCTTACATGATGTCCAATTATTAATATCCATTTTGCACAAAAACAACATAAACTTATCAATATATTGATAGTGGTCACAGAATAACTTCCATTAGACAAACTTTGGCACCCCAGGTGTTGTGTAACTACAATTCCCATCATGCCTGGGCAGGTATCAGCTATGTCTATGCAGTTGTAGTTTCAAAACAGCTAAAATGCCAAAGGTTGGCCATGCCAAAACGAGGTACATGTATAAAATCAGACAAACACATAAACAGTGACCGCGCTGCTAGATTTGATAGCGTTAGTATGGCAAGATAAATCAATTATTATACATAAAGGTTGTCCCAGCAGCTGTAAGAAAGGGAGAGGTAATCCCACAATAGATACAAACTAAAAACGAACAAAACAGCGCTTGGGACAAAAATATGTATATAACAAATTCACATTTATTAAAATATTATAAATTAAAAAACAGGTAATAAACAATGATGTTTTTTAAATGTGAATTTGTTATACATATTTTTGTCCCAAGCGCTGTTTTGTTTGTTTTTACATGTATAAAATGCAGGACAGCATTGGTGGCATAAAATTACGGTTAGCATGCATGGGGCAAGTAATTCATATTTACCAGGAATGTCTCAGTTGATGTCAGTTTATAACTCTGAATCTTAATGTGATTTTTGGTAAACCTGTGCTTGGCTTTGGGGTCCTTGCTATTTTCCAAATTCCTAAATGATCTACCAATATTCCTTCCGTTAGAGGTGGAGATGATTGACAATACTGTATGTTGTATATATTCATAAAACCCTTATAGCAATACAGTGCAGTGTACTTCAGGTGTGAGTGATGTAAGAATTAAGGTACATAAATACAGGTTATATTCTAGTCCCTGTAACTCACATTAAAAAGCTTGATAACCTTTACTACATAAACCGTTATTTATTTGTTTTTCCTAACTACAAAACTTTCTATACATGATTTCATTTGCCCATATATCTTTAAATATTTTTTATCTTACCCAATAACATATTTTTTACCCTTGCAGGTAATAGTCATTAACACCAATTGAGCTACTGAAAACTGCTGTTTGGTAATTTGCCTAGCACTTGATATATGGTACACATAATAATCACCTTATTATAAAATAATTAATGAATCATGTCAGATGCAGTTTGCAGTGGTAATAAAACATAGGCTGCTCTGTATTTTAATCCTCTATTACACCTAAAACATACCTTTATAATCTTTACGAGCAAAACAGGAGCTCCGGTACCAAAGAACAATTTCAACTTTAAAAATTTTAACGGCAATTACAGCAATGATAATAAGAAACATCACTGTCACAAAAAAAGCAATCAAGAATCCCTGGATATTTGGATCTGTAAATGCAAAATAAAGACATAGTTATACCATGGTAATAGCTGAAAGAAAAATACACTAGTGTAAAAGTATTAAGTTGTTTAAGTTGTAATTAATCATGAGTTTTAAGAAGGTAATATAAAATAACTAAATTATATACAGAGTGACTGAACACATATATGTTGTGGTGCCCAATGGCTGTAGGACTCCCAAAGCACTCCTGTGTTTTCTTGCCACATGTCCTGTTTCACACTGGAAACAGTGTAAAGCACTGTGGACACCTTGTGGCACCTTATAAATAAACAATAATAATAATAATTACCACATGTCCTGTTTCACACTGGAAAGATACTTCATGAAAATAATTAAACACTTATTTAAGAGACCAAAAGGTAAGATAGGAGAACAAAGCAGTATTGTACCTCCTATACATTTTGTGGATGATCAGGACATAGATTGTGGGTCTGTGGCTTATTTAATTTTCATTCTACATGTCTAAATCTTGGGAGATATGCAAAAAGGCTATTTTATGACTATATCAGATCCCTGTGGGTCCACCAAAGACCCACATTTCAAGTAAATTTCATGGTGTTAAGTGTTAATTTTAAATATACAGATTTGGGCAGTTTTTTTTATATACACAGTATTTTGTTAATAATGTTAAAACAAATTTTCTAAATATCGAAATAGCTGAACAATTATTTTGTAAATTACACAGCATTTAATTTTTATGCTTTATTAATATAAAACATGAACTAAAAAACTAAAATGTTAGTAGGTAGAAAATAAGCTCTATTAAGTAACACTTTTAGAGGAAATGTGAATAAAATCTGTGGTAATAAGTATGTTTGCCTGAACAAGTATACGCTATATGTTGTAAATCAGTGATGCAGTCAGAGTAGGCTAAGCCTTGGCGGAAAATGTGAGCCGGATCTCCTTTATTTTCATGCACTCCTGCAATGTCCAGTATAATGCATCCTCAACCTGAGATTATTCTGAACAATAGCATCCATAAAACACTCTATGAAACAGTCTATGCTCTTCTGCAAGCATCCTTCTGTGACATGGAACGAAGTTCTTCAAAAGAAGCTGACAATCCAAGCAAGTCATCCCAAGACAGATGACTGCTAAACGGTGAGTCACGACATTTAGTTAATATTTAATTACACATTACACATGGCTAATACACTTTAGGGGACATTGTAGGACGGTGGCCACCATTTTAAGCTAGCAACACATTAAGGGACATTTGGTACACATTTTATTCTGTGTTTTATATGTTAGGTTAGGTCATTTAATATTGCAAGGTTTATGCGGGTACTTTTTTAAATTTTTCACAGACACATAACACATTTTCAGGGAGATTTCTATCACTTATCAGGCTGCTGCTTATACTACAAAAAGGATTAGCATGGCCACAAACACATGGCCATGCTTTTCCTTATAGTAGTATATGTGTCAGGAGGATAAGTGACAGAAAAATGCATGTAGTGTTTTTTATTTGGGGAAAAACACATGTCAACTATGTTGACATGTGTTTTTCTATTAAAGTGTGTATCGCTTTTTAGGAAAGCGCCTCACACAGGAGGCGATTTTTTTTCAGCCCTCACGGATCGCACTAAAGGCGATTTAGTCAAATCGCCTTTAGTGAATGAAGCGTGTTGTATAGGCAACATTAGAAAAGTCGGGACTGGGAGGGTAGAGTGATGTAGGTCGATTTGATGGTGGCTTTAGTAAATACAACTATGGTGAAAAAAAAGCTAAAGTCCCGGGACTTTGGCTTTAGTAAATACAACTATGGTGAAAAAACAGCTAAAGTCCCGGGACTTTGGCTTTAGTAAATACAGCTATGGTCATGCTATATGGTTATGTTTTTGTATATACCGGTCTCTAGTCATACTTGTTGTTCATTTGCTGTTTATGTTTTATAATTGGGGTTCCTACCTTGGAACACACCTTACAGTAGGCACTTAGAGATAACAGAATTATAATGACATCTTTCTCTAAATGTACTCTAAATTTGCCACTTTTGGATTGCTTACTTTAAGTTGAAGATAAATCTCTAATGAATGAATGATAATCATTTTATTACTTTTTGTTTTGTCGAAACTGTAAACCATGAGAAATATTCAATTTTATTTCATTTTAATACTGGATACCCACTTATTGGTTTAATTATTTTCTCTACTATAGGTTCAATAACTGATTACCTGTGAATATGCTTAGGATCCCTACTATATTTATTTTTTTACTGCTCTTGGGTATGACACTCATTAGTGGTACTGTCCCTTTAAAATTCAAACACTGGCTGTCTGGACTGAATATAAATCTCTCTGCTCTTTTTGAGTTCAGATGATTCATTATTGTGAATTTCTCTTGCAAACTAATATATATTTGATTATTATTTTTTAATGTATCGGTTTTTTACTTTTATTTGTATTTGTACATAATATATAACCTCGTAAGTTGGTTCAAATAAAAAAATCAGCTGTGTCTTCCCACGTGATATCCAATGAATGATCCTTTAAAAGGGGAACACAATAGCAATGCATTATGAACTCTCAAATCCTTCTGAAGAAATGGTCTGTGAGACCGTGAAACGCGTCAAGGTGTTTTTTCCATTGATCCTCACTTCTAAGTAGTGACCCGTGACACTGGCTGAAAGTCTCTGACAGAGATTAGAGTGGAACTATTGGCTTATACAAACAAAGAACGGACAGTACACCTGGTTTTCCCGCATTCGGCGGCTCTGGAGAAGCCGTGCGGCGCTCACTGTCTCCTAACAGCGGTACACAGTCCCATACATCGCGTGTACAACAATTTTCCTTATATGCTCCAAAGATAGTGAGTAAACATCAGTCCCGTTCAACTGGAGGACTATTGCTTAGCCATCTGTACCCTATCTCACGACATTGGGGAGTCTGGATATTTGCTTTAACATTATACTCCGGGTCCGTGTAACTGTTTCACAACTGAGCCGCATTCTGTCCACTTCTAGTCTCTGATTTAAACACTCTCACGGATCACTTAGCTAAATAGTGGACTTTTGCATGTAAACCTGTGCACAGGAATAAATGCTAACAGCCCATACTATTACCATCGTCTTCTAATGACTAAAGCTGATAACATCTATATCGTCCACAAACTTAAGTCACTACTCTAATAATCGAGGACTTGGGATTTAAATTTAAATTGTGATATATGTGTATACTGCAACAAAAATCTTTTTTTATCTGTTTCATATAATTAGGGGTAATAATAATAGGGATAATAGGGATATTTCCCTATTATAAGATTAATCTACTGTTACCCATTTTTTGCTGCTAGCACATATTCTTACAAATTTTATTATTGTGTATTTTCTAGCTTATTGTATTAAATTCTATATTTTATTATAAACCGGTATTACTTGTTTATTGTCCAAAATTAGCGCTGACTGATAGATTTTTTCTTATTTGGTTTTTGCTATAGAGGCTTTTAGGCAGAGAGCCTCATCAGTTTCTAGTGCTCTGGACACCCATTAGGAAAATAGGGATCGTAGGTAGTGGATACTTTGTTTCATATTATATACAAGTCTGGTTCATACAGTGGGCCTGATTCAGACTAAGAATGATCTTAAAATTAAGAGAGGAAGGTTACACCTGGGAAAAACCATGTTGATTTCAGGATGAGTCAAGTTAATTGTATACTTTGCATGCAGGGATATATCTTTCAATGGATTACTGCCCACAGATACTGACCAGCTTTACTATCACACTGTTATTTAGACTTGGGATAAAAAACATCCACTCTAATACTGTTTGCAATCGATGAAATATGATTCCCCTGCAATCAACATGGTATAGCACAGGAGTAACTTTCCTCTCTTCGTTTCAAGCTCCTTCTCAAATCTGAATCAGGCCCAGTATTAGTAAAACGTTTGTGTTTTTTGGAGCATTTTGGGGTACAGCGCAGGTATATTCTTGTTGGTTTATTGTTGGATTCTAGGTACACATTGCCGTACTTTTTATTTTATCTGCTGTGATCCCTAAGATCAATTGCTAAATATATTTGATTTTGTAGTGTTAATCTTCAGCCAATTCTGAGCGCCATTTGAAAGTTTTCTTTTTTTTTTTCATTTTTGAGGTTATATACTGTATATAAAATCACAAATTGTATAAGTATTACAAAAGCCAGAACTCCTCTTATTATGAAACATTCACGTCAATTTACTTAGTATATGTAATTCTTTTGAGGAGAATCATCCATCATCCATAGAATGTTACCTTACGCAAAAAAGTGCATAGAAACATATCTGGCTGTGCAAGTTCTAATGCTGAAGCCCATGGGTCACAAATATTCATAGAAGACTGAATTAATCAGTGTAAACAAATGTCCAATATTCATCAATGTAATATTAATTCAATGTATACAGTCCAAACAACAGATCAGTCTAACATCCATAATCAGCAGAAGTAGCTAAGCGAACCCATAACACAGATAGCGTATGCCTATGAAAAATACGTCTTCAGGGTAAGAGGAGGCATATTAGGCTGCGAGGGCATGGCATTACTCTGGAAAAGTTCCAGAAGCAGTCTCTACTTTGAGTGCCACCTACCTGTAAGTGAATGTTTAGTCTCTCAGCAAAACCTGAACAACTACATACCGACCCAGGCCTGGGTTCTATACATACCTGGCTGTTTTAACACTATAAACGCCTTGAGGTTGGAAGAATATATATGACAGTAAAATTCTCTGTTATAGTCCTCTTCTTGAACTTTTAAAAAGGTTAGGTTTTTGGCCATGTGACTATTCTCGTCTTTTGTGAAGAAACTGGAAAAATAAGAGAAAAAATATATTTCTTAAGAGTCCATCATAATACATGTCTAGTAATACAAATTGTTTATACAAACATAGCAGGACTCGAACCAAACAAAATGGGAACTTGTAGGTTGTATTGTGTGGCAGAGCTGCTAATTCCACACCAAGGTGCTGATCCAGAGTTAAGAGTAACTGCCGAAAAAAGGCACGAGCTATGTTGAAATGTAAGGTGTGCAGTACGTGTTTAACATCCAGCCATTACCCGGGTACCTGTGGCTCCACATGAACTGTTTGATTGTGCCATCTTCCTGGTATGCACATGTTTAGCTCCAATTTTTATTAACTGTCTTTTTTTTGGCTTTTATGAATTATTTGATGTAATTAATAAATATTTATTTATATCTTATTCATTCCCCTGCATCTTTCCCCGTGAGGAGTAAAGGTTTTCTTTAAAGCTAGATTTTAAATTGACAGTCTCCATCAACCTAGTGTTTTCATCTGACACTTCCCACTGGTGAAACCCCAGCGCTTTGAGAATTTTCCTCCACTATTTTCTAATTGCTCTGCAAAATACTTTTATTTTTAGCATACGTGGAATTACTATTTGATTTTGCTTATTGCACACAAATGTTGACCAGCTTTACTTTGAACTGTTATTTAGACTTGGGCTGGGAAACATCACCTCTCAACTCTAATACGGTTTTCTACAAATGAAGGGGCTGATCCAGAGCTGCCCTTACACCTATTTTTAAGGTGCAAGTGTAGACCGGAGCAATACCGGGGCAGAACCAGGGGCAGATGCGGACTTTTCTTTTAGGGGGGCGGTTTGCTGGGATGTCCTGACTCTGGGACTTCCTGCCTCCTCCCCCCTCCAGTCTCGACTCCTCCCCTCTCCACTCCTGACTCCTCCGCTCTCCAGTACCGACTCCTCCCCTCTCCAGGGCTGGTGCTAGCTCTCTGGGCACCCTAGGCGAAGTTAGGCTGCCCCCCCTCCTTAGTTTTTACCCTAAGAACCCCCCTCCCTAGACCCAGCCAGGAGCTACCAATGATCAATTGGTCACTGCTGCTCGGCTTCTCCTAACTCCTCCGCGGCGCGCTCTTTCAGACTGATGAATGACACGCAGCATGACCTTGGGGTCACGCATTGCGTCATTTATCAGCTAGGAGAGAGACAGTCGCAGTCTCTGCTGCGGCGCTGCGGTGAGTAAAGGGGGTGACGGAGAGATGAGGCTCCATCACCCCCTTTACT
>WWET01000674.1:45189-57022 GCA_011038615.1 Limnodynastes dumerilii | reverse complement strand
AAACTCACCATTAGATGTCCGCATCTTGGGAGCCTTCAAATGTTCTTAAAATGATGATTTCTTCTCTTTTCTTGCTTCGGTCAAATTCTTCCGTGCAGGAGCTGAAGAATAAACCTTGTCACCTTGATTGCGACGTCTGCACTATATCCTCCCACCAGTTGGGGTTGCGGATTCAATTCTGAAGCTGACAAAATTAACAGTACTACTCTACTGTAAATTTTGTTACCTTCTGAATCGCGTGTTAGTGAATTTAGAAAAAAAAATTTGTCCTTAGTGAATAAGGCCCTTAGTGTGTACCAATAAATTTCAGTGTTATCTGTGAACTTTGCCTCACTGTATCTCATTTTCTCTGAGGCATCTACCAGGATATAACTGAGGAAGATTACATTTATATCGGAACTAGGGGTGCTCTGTGGTATTTTAACTGTTTTCTTACCTTGGGACATTTACATTTGGACTGATTGTATTGTATGCTCTAAAGTTGGTTATTTGCAGCTAAAGATTTTTTCTTTATGAACTTTTTTACCTGAGAATTTTCATCTAATTATTTATTTACCTTCCTCTATTTATTAACTGTATCTATGGATGCTTGCACTATGCATTTGTGCTTTTAGGAAAATTTTAAGGAATAAAAACGTATTTATTATATGCTACGAGTAATCATGTATTGAGATCATACTGCACATCTGCACTTTTTGTGAAACTTTATTTGTTTTTTATTGACTAAAAGTATTTAAGAATTATTAATTTTTTTATACTTGTCTTTAAATTCAGATATGTTTTAACGCTTTTTAGTGATTTATTAACTTATTTATGTGTTTATGAGCGCCAGTTCATTTTCATATTACTTCACTTCATATTACATACTCTGGCTATTTATTTAATAGTAAACGCCATATAAGAGTTACAGCACTACCCTTATCCAGATATTATTTTTTTGGTCTTTAGTCTTCTGTGGGTTTCTTGTGGATCTCCCACACTGGGGGGGTATTCAGCAGTGACCTTTCTTTTTAGTGGTGCAGAAGTATTTTTTTCCCTTACCCAATGTAACACATGGAGTATGTATTGAAAGGCCTGGGTGACGGTTTCCATGGACTCTAACATCATGGCTGTTGTGTACCAGCTGTTTTTTTGGGTTGCCATGATTGCTGATGCCGTTTGGCCGTTGCTACCTGATATCGTTGGCCTTCCGACCAGCAGCAGTGATGTGGACATGTTGGAACACATGTGGACATAATTGGCAACAGCATGGTAAGTATTAACTTTTTTAAGCCTGGGCTATCATTGTATTGTGGTTACAAATATGTTTTCTGCTCTTAATGACACAAGGAGGCCATTGTGGTTAAAATAATGTTGTATAGAGGTCACAAGGATGCAATCTGCATTGTATTGTGTTCTCTAGTATGTGGTCTGTATGGTATAGTAGTGATTAGGATTGCAGTTAAGTGCAGTTAAACATTAAATTGTTAAACATGGTTAAATTTATACATTTATAGTTTGTAGGGGGCGTTGAATGCCCTAGCACCTGTCTCAGTGCTTCTATCCACCAGTAGGTTGTAACCAACATAGCAAAAATAAAGTTACGTGACAGGCAACGACTGGGGCCTTAGATGTTTATCTTCCAGTTGTGTGGCACCAGCAAAGACCACCGCAGTGGTAATGGATATCCAAATTATGTCCAGTATTATTGCAAAATATCACGCTATCCCCACCCACCTACTTTTTAATACCACCTGACTGGCAAAATTTTCTTAGGAAAACAATGAAACTTATTAATTAACTCTTACCACTCAGTTTTGTAGATATTGAAACTGTTAAATGACTTACTGATCCTATTCACTGACTTTGTCTGTGGAATAGACTTCTAATGAAATATGTGTACAACAGTCAGCAGAAATAAATGATTATAATGGGTTTGGTTGGAAGAGGGTAAAAGCCATAAACATAAATTTGGTTGGAAGAGGTTAAAAGCCATAAACATAAATGTATGGAAAAAGACGGAAACCCTATTAAATGCATAAAAAAGCATTTTGAATAGCTTCTGGCTTTTTCAAAATATTTAAAATGGATTCCAACTTTTTTGTGTCTCTAGTGTAGATCTGGGTGTGTTTTGTGTGTATATGGCAAAGTGTGTGTGTATCTCTCTTTGTAGGACATTTTTCATTGCATTTTAGTAAAAATGGTGGTGGGGGCCCATTATTTAGATTTGCCCCAGGTTCCATCAACTACCCAATATAAACTTGATGAGTTGAGTGTATGATAGTTATAAGAAGAGTAGGTACAAAGGAAAAAATACAGTAAACATTTAACTATATACAATGTCTGGTCTGCACTGAAATAACCATATATAAAATCATTAAGCACCACGGTGTAAATTCTCAGTGTATTGTAAGTAGGCAAAATCTGTTGCAAAAAGGACAAGAGATCCCAAGGCAGCGCACTACATCCCTACAGATTTGTTGTGAATACCCCATGATTAGAAATATATCAGTCAATAGATTCAAACACCTTTAGAATATGTGCCCTTTGCTCAGGTGGGAGCAATTCTTTATGGGGACCCCATTTGTTATAAAATTTATATATATAACATATCCTTAACAGTTGCTAGGAATGGGGGAGAAGATTTGGTAAAAAATTTCAGAATTGCCTACTTTGCTGTCGTGACTATTACAGGGAGTAAGGGGATAGCATCTTTGACATAGTCCACTCGCTGAAGTTTGCCCACATCAATGCTAGAAAGATTTTAGGGAGTCGGGTTTGAAATAATGATCCAATAAAAAACAAAATTTTGTCCCAAAATTTATGAATCTTTCGGCAACCCCTAAAGTTATGGATAAATGACGGACACAGGGGAGGACAGAGACACTCACAACACGAGAAGGCAAGGCAGCAGCAAGATAAGAAGGGAAACCAAAGAGCAAGTTAGCAAGGATCCAAGATGGAAGACGCTATAACCTGCTTCGACATGCTGTCTGCGTCAGGGGAAATAGGGGAACTTAGCCAATTAGGAGCAAGCATAAGATGGATCCCTCCAAGAAAACTACTGCCACCCAGAATACTTAGCGCCAACACTAGCACCGGGAGCCCTATGCGTGCAATGTCTCCTAGCAACTGATAGGTTAGTAAATACGCTCCTGTAAAATAACCAGTCTGTAACATATCTGAAATGAACCCCACATGAGAAAGATAGAAGGTCTGGAAAGCCTAGACCGCCATGCTTTTGCTTCAATTGCAAACAAGCTCTTGCTATGCTCGGTTTCTTGTTCTGCCAAACAAATTACATAAAAATTTTCATACACATCACTATATCTGAGGAGGAGGGTAGGAGTGGTAGCATCTGTATCAAGTATGTGATTTTGGGAAAGATAACTACCTTTACTACCATTACCACTGTAACTCTACCCAGGATAGGTATAGAGACATCCAACCTTTAAGAGAGTGTTGCTAATAGACTTAATAACTGGAGAATAATTAACTTTGTATAGATCTTTTTGAGTTTTAGAATTTGAATTCCTAAATTTTTAAATCTAGTAGTTGCTATTTTAAAGGTCTGATTTACAATTAAGCTGGCCGTCAGGCTCTCCCTAACAGAGATAATCAGGGCCTCAAATTTACTGAAGTTTATCTTGTACCCTGCAAAAGACCCAAAACCTCGTAAAATCTCTAGGATGACCGGAATAGATTGTTCAGGGTTAGACACAAAAAGTAAGTCATCCGTGAACAATGATAATTTCAATTCCTGACCCTTTATTGAGATTCCACTATATCACACAGACTGTCTAAGAGCAATTGCTAGGGGCTCAAAGGCTATGGCAAATAATAAGGGAGACAGGGGACATCCCTGCCTAGTACCCCTTTGGATACAGAACAAGGGGGAGATGTGACCATTGCTAATGATTTGTGTGTAGGGATTTGAGTACAAGGACTGCAACAGGATCGCAAATTTTTCAGAGAAGCCAAACCTCTGTAACGTTTCATTGAGATGGTCCCAGGTGACTAAATCAAATGCCTTTTCGGCATCAAGTGAAAGTATCAGCCTGCAAACCATGGGCCGTATCCTAAAGAACGGCCGACAGGGGACTTACGTGCAGCTCGGCCGTAATTCCCCTGTTTTGAAGGTTGTGCGCTTGGAAACAGGAGCTAAATATAAACGGTCCAGTCCATTAAAGATACGAAGGCGGGCTGAGTAGATTAGTGCAAATTTTCACCTAGCTTTGTGTAGACTGGTGCAAATCTCAGTAAAATCTATTCTGGTTACCTCCATGGAATAATCTTGAAATAGGCAAAGTTGGTGGCTCTCCCAAACGATGCTGTTGCTCTGTTTGGTTGCATACCAAAGAGCGGCTTTGCATAGATAATTCAAACAGCGAAAGATTATTAGTCTTGGTCTGGTTTCCATATTGTGCCTTGGAGGGCCTTTACAGTGTGCCCACTCTAACATTAAAGGGGAGCAGCAATCTTCTACTTTAAGCAGGGATGGAAATGTGTTGCTGAGAAAATCAGAAAGCTGTGCCTTTCAAAGATTCAGGGAGGCCGATAATTCTTAAATTATTCCGGTGTGACCTGTTTTCCAGGTCATCCAACTTGCTCCATATTGCTTTATGGAGCAAGTTGGATGACCTGGAAAACAAAGATTATACAAAGATTCAGAACATTTCTTAAGGGTATCAATATCCTGAAAAGATTCACCAATCCTTTGTTCTAGGTATAGGAGCTTTTGAGAAACTTGAACAACCTGGTCTTTAACGTCTTGGATGGTGTTACAGCTTCCAAGGGAGTTTCTCACTAGGGCACAGAGTCTATACCAGGGCTGCAGAGTCTAAGTCTGGGCTGCAGGCACCTGATAGGTTGCGGCCCCCGGCAATAGCTCTCAAGGAAAGTGTGTAGCAGAGGTGTCTGAACAGGAACCAAATCACCCTCAGAAACCTTTACAAAATAATACTGGAACCCTCACTAGACAGGATGTATATGCTGAGTAGCACAAGAAGACTAACATGAAGGTATTCAGAGGGGTAGCCAGAAACCCAAGCATACAAGATGTAGTCTGGAAACCAAAAAAAACAAGGCAAGTGAAGTTGGTACACAAAGGGATACACCAGAACAGGAAGAGATCCACAGGAGTGGAATAGATAACAAATGGATCTCTAAGAGATATCTGAGAAACTGCAGATAGAATAGTAAGAGAGTACAGGTATACAGGAGGAAGATAATGGGGAATATAGAAATGGTAAACACACCACAAACAGAGGAGCGGAGAACGAATGCCAACTCATGCTCACTCACACAATGGTAGATGATGGTAAACACCGGAGAGTACTCACAGGAGAAACACAAGGAAAGATGAAATGCACCAAGGGTATAATAAACGGAGGGAGACCAGGAACCGGGACCCGCATGCTGCGAAAACACAGCGGCACAAACACACACACACAGACCGAGCAGGTGGAAAGCTCAAGGCAAGGTACAGGAAGTGAGAGGTAAAGAACTCACAGTCACTAAGCAACGAACAGACGCTGTACTGGTCAGAAACTGCAGCTGCCAGCATGAGTAGCAAGGAGAACACAGGGCAGAACAGAGAACACAGTCCAAGGCAGGAGCACAAGGAGAACACGATCAGAACGGAGGCAAAACGCAGGCACACCAGATACTATAGCCGACAACGAGGCTTCCTGGGCTTAGGTTATTTAAAGTTCGACCCACCAATCGGCTGCAGAACTCAGGCAGGGCTAGTTGATTAACCATCAGCTCTGGGAACGCACACATTAACCCAGAAGGGAACTTCACAGGCTGCTAGGATTTCTCCTGCATTAAGGGGGTCATAGTGTTTGTGATGGCCTGCACCACTTCAGCATAAGACACTTGAGTGGAAGCATATGTAGCTAGAGAACCTTGTGGTCCCTCCATTTGGGAATTAGAGAGACTGTGGGAGGGTGAGGAGGGCTGAGAAGAGGCAGTGTGATCAGGACTGGCGTGTTTTCCTACTGCCGCCATCTTGGCTACCACACGCTGCCCGTCTCCCCTCTGTTTCTTGTGTTTGGCTAGCATGACAGGTTGGAAAAACCTGTCCATCAGCTCCAGACTGCGTGCAGAGGATCTATGTGTGCACCACTCCCGTTTCCCCACCGATTGCCGGAGATTAGTGGTCACAATAGAGGTGAGTAATGCCTAGCCTGGGAAACAAGTGGCTGCTCACATCACAGCCTGAACCGAAGCCCCACACTGCATGTTTTTAAACAATGGACGACATTATAGATCACTTTAATCGCCAAACAGCCTGCACACACACTACACCAGATTTTTGGTTGAGCCTTCATTGTTAAATGGCTTGATCATTAGACTTAAACTTGTTAAAAGATGCGATCAAATGATTTTGTGTATTTTGCAAAGATCAGGGATGATTGTTACAACGTACACACATGCATGATATCGCCTAGAACACTACTTCATCGGGCGATTTAAACGATTATCGTTAAAAATATGTAGTGTGTATGGACCTTAAGTTAGTTCTTTCCTAATCCTAATAGCTTAAGTAGTGATTGTTTAAATGCAGGCAATGGTAAATGTGTAATGCATTCTAGTGTGGATGAATAGCAGCAATTTTGCTTGTTTTCCATGCATGTTCACTGCAAACATACACAAAAATATGTCACACTACTGGGCATAATTTTAGACGGCTTCGATCTATTAGACTGGTCTTTAATGCTTGCATAGCAAAATCTTTCCTTACCAGATATAATTAATTCTAAACAATATGTTTTATTTCATAAACAATTCATACTTACTACAGTTGTCCCCTTACCACTCTACCATCTTCTGAATATTCATCAATTGAGGAATCATTGAATGTCCAATACAAATCATCCCTCTTTCCCCTAAATGATGCATCACAGGTAATATTAATAGCTGCTCCTGCAAAATTGTTATGTAAGAACTATTAATTACAAATACTAGACATCAGAAAGCAATTCATTGTAAATGAATATTATTATTATTAGTATGTAAAGTATGAAACAACTCCCACTACCTTATTTATATATTGGAATTATTTAAAAAGTTTGGAAGGTTCTACCCATGGCCATAACATATAGATATAAGAAAAGACTGTATCCCAAGCTGAATGTAATAAGAAAAGGCACTGAATAAAAAGTGCACAAGTGTTTGAAAAAATATATATTAAACTTTATTTCAAAATATTATTGCACAGCGGTATAGATAATACATAGCCACATATCATGTTACAAACATTAAAAATCTAAACATCTTTCTGCCTTTGACTTCACCAATCAAATCACTTTTCATAACCTGTTACTACCCATTAGCAACATGTGAAATACGAATCCAGGTAAGGTAGTGGCCCTATACTAGAGTAAAGATCAAGAGAGGTGGTAGGTTTTGTTGTTTTAATTCTCTTTTTTATTAGGTCAGTGATGGCTCCAGATAAACTAATGTATGATCAACTATGGTTTGTGAAAGCTAATTACTAGTACAGAGAACAGCAACTATATAAAGTTATTTACAAAACGTACTTAAGCGTGTAACTGATGAATTCCACAGCATCAAGATGTGTGAATTTAAATTGTTTCTAACAGGATATATGGTCATGTCTTATCTACAGTTGTTTGCAGTGCAATAACATTTTGGAACAAACTTGATTATATATTTTTTCAAAAACCTAAAAAAAATTATATATAGAAATCATTTTCAAGTCAAAACAAAGAGTGCCTCATTTCCAATAAGTGCAAACTCACCTAATTCCACTTGTAAGAAGTTATTCTTTGGATATAGTATAAATGGTGTTATTATTTCAATTTCTTCTGAAAAATAACACATGTAAGAGTGCATGTTAATTAAAGATTGTTACGCTTTATCTTATCACAAAGAACTCAAATCATACGCTAATAAATAAAAATCATATTTGCACATTGCAAGCATACACAATATTCATCTGCACTGGCTGGTTGTCAGCAGGGTTGCCATCAGAAATTGAGGGGCAGGGTCCTCTACCAACACAACGACCCACCCTCCCTGTACATAGACCAATCTCTGTAGGATGTTTAACGTCTGATCAGTCAATAATCAATTACAGTTCTCATTTGCTCATGCCCAGAGTGTAAACAAAAGAAAAGAGAACAAAAGTGGCTAATATATCATAAAAGCTCAAGTTTATTAGTGGCTAATAATTAATAACAATTGATAGTAAAAATCATAAAATCAATCAATTAAAAAAGTCTCAATAATAAGAGAACATCAGTTCTTATATTTAAATAGATCTCTACTCTATATATTAAGACACAGCATTGCTAGATAAAAACATAAATACAAAAAAAACAAATAAAAAACAAGGAGCCACAGTCCTCAGTAAACTTTTCTTAGCATAAACCTAGAAATAACTGGACACAACATAGAATTAGGGTTGCTAAAGAATATTTGTAATTTATTGATTTAAAATAGGATTGAATTTTAAATTGTCTAAATTCTTTATTTCTTTTAAATTTTGATGAGGGCCACAAAGCAATAGCAAGTATAGGCCAAGCCTGCTCGCATAAAACAAAACTTAGTGACTGTTCAACTACACTGCCCTCCTCAAAACGGTTAACAATTGGCGACACTTTGACTCAAACAACAAAATCTTCCTACTTGCTAAGATTTTACAAACACTATGCCACCTGCCTGCCACATGAAACCACATGAGTGTTACAGTCGGCCTAAGGGTTTTCTCACCGGGGGCCCGGAGTCTATGTCAGCACCAGGTATTCACTAGAGCCTCTGAAGGTGAGGATAGTCTGGGCTGCTGGTCTGACAGGTCGTGCCCCTGGCAATAGTTCCCAAAGGGGTACTGCAGCGTGGTAGTGCTTATTCAGGAACCCAGATACACACAAGAACCCTTGCATACAATAACCAGGTATGAATAATACAGTTACTCTCAAGAACAGTAAAAAGGTTTTTTTTATGCAAATACCGGAACCCTCATACAGAGTAATGCAGACAAGAATATAACTTCCCCAAAATAATAAGTATACTAATAGGAAACCACAGGCAGGGTATTAGGAGAGATGTTGTACTGGAGGATAAGCAGGCTGTACTCCTAACTATAAGTATACTATAAGGAAGCTGCCCACAGGCAGTACTAGATGTACCACAAGTCCCAGATGTAACAGGGGAACTATAAGCAGACAGGTGGAAAGGTCTGAGCTACACTGTAGGTGGAAAGGAGCTATGCTATGCTCTAAAACACACTGGAGATGACACACACACAGTGGAGCTATGCTCTATACACACTGGAGATGACACACACTCAGCGGAACGCTCACACAGTAAACACACTGGTGGCTAACACACTCGAGCAAGATGATACAGCTGCGAGGAACACAGGAGTCCTAAGAACGGAACTCCGACATTGCTAGATGACCAAAGCAGGTAAATACAGAGTCTTACTACACCGCTAGATGGTAACCACAGGTAATAAGAACCAAACACACTGCAAGATGGTAACCGCAGGTAACGCTCACAACACGTGGCAGAACTCACAAACACAACTGACAAGATGGAGCAAGGAGATGGAATTCACTCGCATACAAGTAAACAGACCAGAGCCTGTCCGGGGCTGAGGCCGCCAGCAGGAGTAGCGAACTACTCTCGTCGCGCACCTCACCACACAGGGGGTCAACAATAAGACAGAGGGTACGAGGGAAGCAAGGGGGTACACACCAGGAAAGCAGGGTATCAGGATAATGCAAAAAGCAAACGAAGCACTCAGACAGCCAGCTAGCACGATCAGGAACCAGACGCTATAACCGACACCTGTGGAAGTGAGCAGGGAGTATTTAAGGAGGGATCCTCCAATCACAAGGCAACCCTGACACACCTCCACAGGTGATTACCTGACAGCTGGGAAAAAGGGAGCACATAGAACCTAAGCCTGCTAGATCCTGCCAGTGCAACTACTGCGGAGTGTAACAATGAGGAAGAGAGGGTGGCCAATTTAGAAAGACAAAAGAGGACAAACCCCATAAGACCACCTTAAGTCACACTTGCGGATCAGCGTGTTGTCCGACCACTGATCTGCGCATAAGTGAGATATTCATCCTACACTGTAAAATGTAAATGCTTCCTTCTGCCTACCTTTGTGTGTGGAGGGGAGGCACAGGCTCTTTGCTTTTAAAATCTATGTACAGAACTTAGTAAACCTAACATAACTTCTGGGGGGCGCATGTGCACTTCAGCCACCAGAGCCCACTTACGAACTTTGCATATGTATGTGGGCTCTCATATGGACCTGTGGATCCGGTCCTTATTCATTTTGATTTATAGCTTGTTGTCCAGCGCAGGCATCTATAGTTACTATTAACTTGTGATAAATAAATTATTTTAAAAAATGATCAGTTTAGATTATATGATATTTATTACCTTCAATTGGAGCATTAATAGCCCTTGAGATTTTATAGTCCGTTCCATTGTATATGAATGTAGCTTCACATGTATAATTTCCACCGTCTTGCATTGTGGCGTTAGAGATATACAAGATTGTCTCTTTATTAGAATATTTGTTACTGTCCAGATTCAAAGGCTGACATTCCTGTATAGACAAACATAAATAGCTATTTGTAAATCTCTGTGAGAAATAGAAAGTCCATAAGGCATATATTTTCCATGCCAAGAACATAGAAAATGGGAAAAGCTTTTCATATTGCTTCCCATTGACTGTCTGCCACCTTATAAAACAAGGTAATGCAATATCATCATAAGGGAGATGCTTAATCCCAAGGCCAGTGAAGCATCAAAGTAGTGTGTGGAGATAGTCATATTGATTGAACTCAGGATTTCTGCTAAGTATGCTCCCTCTACAAAAGTGTCTCCCAAGCCAATCATAATAAAATAAACACAAATTGTGATTTGACTGAGGATTTCCACACAAGATTTCTCTAAGGTTCATCTTCAAATTACAAAAACACATAACTCATTACAATATATACACCTCAGATCAGTGCTTTGAGTCCACCACTTCTGTGAGTCGGCTCTGAATAAGAATACAGCTGGTCACAGAATTTTAAGATTCTGTGAGCAGCTGTATTTTTACTCAGTGCGGGCTCACAAAAGTGAAGGTATGCCCAGGGCCGTAACTAGGGTGGTGCGAGCGGTGCCTCTGCCCAGAGCGTGAGGAGAGGGTGAGTGCAGCTGACACTATCGGCTGATGAATCTTCTGCTGCTCCGCAGAGAGATTTTCAAAGCTTACCCCAGTGCCTGACAGGTTGACCAATCAGGGAGTAGCTGAAATCATTGTGCTACTCCCTCATTGGCTGCTGCAGCTATGCACCACCCCCACTCCCACCATTGCCTCCTTCCAGTCTACTTCAGCGTCTGCACAGCTCTACTAAAAAGTAAGTGTGTGTGTGTGTGTGTGTGATATTATGCATGCATGGTGTGTGTGATATTATGCATTGTGTGATGTTATGCATGCATGGTGTGTGTGATATTATTCATGCATGGTGTGTGTGTGTGTGTGTGTGATATTATGCATGCATGGTGTGTGATATTATGCATGCATGGTGTGTACGTGATATTATGCAAGCATGGTGTGTATGTGTCTGTGACATTATGCATGTATGTAGTGTGTGTGCTATTATGTATATTTGTGTGATATTATGCGTGTGTGTGTGTGTGTGTGTGTGTGTGTGTGTGTGCAACTATATCTATGTGTGTAGATATATATCTAAATATTTAATATACCTATATCTATGTGTGTATATGTAGATTTATAGCTGTATGCACTTATATATCTACACATAAATATAGAAAAGTGTGTGTGTGTGTTTGTGTGTGTGTGTGTATATAT
>WWET01000673.1:541761-572215 GCA_011038615.1 Limnodynastes dumerilii | reverse complement strand
TTTAATTAATAACCTATTATATATTCAGTATGCCCTTTGTATTATGCAGGGTTTTTTTTCTCTCATTTTGTGACCATTACCAGTGACATAACAAGAGTTAACTAGGGTCAGTGGAGCCCATTGTATTGGCTTTCAAAAAGTAGGACAAAAACTATATATAACATACTGTATATAATGTGAGGAAAAGGGACAATACGAGATAGACGCCTTTAGTGTAATCAAATTATTAAAAAACCCAATAAGGTATGTCTGCATCTAAATACAGAGCATTTTAATGCATCTTGTTAATTTGAATATTCAAGAGGGAACAGTTATAAGCGATTTATCAAACTATACAGAAAAAGAGCATTAATAAATGCTAAAAAAAAGGAATAAAAGTTTTGTTATATACTTCTCATCCAGCTTTTATGAAGTGAATACATTTCAGCACAGCTCATGACTTTAACATATCCTCCAACATGACTCATTCCATTAGGTACAAAATGCTCTGCTCCTCAGTTTCCAACTGTCAGTTTCTATGGTTACCACCTTTGTTGACGAGGCAAATATTTTTTTTTAAATATCAGTTAATTCATTTAAAACAGGTGAGTGACAGTTGAAAGCACAGGAGCGGATTAAATTCTACCTAATGGAATGGGTCATGTTGGAAGGTCTTCTGTAATGGTTCCATTATATGGCTTTCTTTGTTTCGTCACTAGGACCATCCTGCTTGGTAACTATGGTTACCTGACCAGCTGACTGCTCTTAGGCTCCTGCCAGGACTCTTCAAGTTAGTGCATGTGACCAATTGACCGTGTTCCCTGACACGCACTGAACATGTACACTTTAAAGTCTTTTTTGTGAATTTCTATCTGAGAGTGATATTAATAAATCGTGCAATGTGGTTACACAAAATGGTACCATTCATAAACCTATAACATAAACCTATCAACTTATAAAATGATTTGAGCAACCACAATTTTATGTGACTTTGGGGCAGATCCAGAACAACGCTTGTGAGCGAATTTACGCGTGGCGGACAGGTAAAATCACATTTTGATAAGTACTGCGCATGCGCACCATAGAAAATACACTCCGTTACGTAGCGTAAATGTGAACGTATGGGCCAGCCATCATTGGTGAATTCAAATTTTGGGGCAGCCACCTGTGTCCAGGCAGTGCTAGGGCTGCATTGGTTTAAAACCTATTTCACCCCTCTAAAGCCCTGTCGCCTAGGCTGCAGTCTTATAAGCCTATGGAGAGATCAGATTCTGGGACTAGCTGTCAATAGTGACCAACGTAAAAGTCATCAATAGAGATAATGCATTTGTGTTTAATAAGTAAATTGGGATCAAGGTTCCAGGGCGGTAGGTTTAGAGGAAAAATGACCACTAAAATAGGGTCTAGAGTCAGTAGGGTTTAAAAAAAAGCATCAGACAGTCCTAGTAAGTCTTATTACATTCTATGGGGTAGATCCGTACGTACTTTGGCCGTGTTACGTTTGCCAAACCCTACCTCAACTTTTCAAAGCGTAACTACTGACATACGTAAAGGCTTCACGTACATAAGTGCCTAAGCACGCCCATACTGTACGATTTAAATGCCTCACCCCGCCTCCGAAGCGTAATTTCGGGTGTCGTATTGCTGCCCCTTCGTTAGTAGTTACACTGTTGATACATTGCTGGTATGTACGTTCAGAGTTGCCTGGCGTAACATCTGCCATGCGCATGCACAGTAAATACTAAGGGCGATTTTACATTAGCGGCTAGCATAAAATCGCTCGTGTACGTAGTTTAGGATCTGACCCTATGTTTCTAGTATTCATAACTGATAAAATATCTGTAACTAGAGATACCAAATGTCCACAAATTTGCGGTTCTCTCTCATGAAAATTTTCAAAATACAAAAATAATCACTTAATAAATATGTTATGGGGCAAAATGTGATTTTTTCCAAAATGCTATAGAAAATTAGCAATCTAAAACACAGGGCAGAAATATTTAACATGTTTAATATAGTTCATCCTTCTTGCCAATTCATTTGAAAAATATAGACATAAATAAATTATAGTATGACCCACTTATATAAATAGGAATCAGAAATATGTATTATTTATAATCAGAACACACTTGTTTCTCTGAGAACAGTATCACACGACAGATGCTTTTATGTTACAGCAACAAGCACATAGATCTGAAATATACAGTCACATTGTACTGAAATGCACATGTATAATCTTCCTTGTTGCTCAGCAAAGCCTCACATAACATCCATTCACTGAAATAAAAGTGCTGAAAGGCAGATGGGGAGAGTGACAGAAATCTGACAGCGATGGCACACGTCTCCTCTCCGAACTGAAAAGCTGACAAGTAGATTGCACAAGACAGGCACTTATAGGTTACTCTGTCAGCTACTTGAATGTCTTGTCTTTTATCTGCCACCTTCCAAGGGTAGGACCAGAGAATGCTTTACCCATTTCATGATCTCTGTCACGTGACACACCATTGTCTCTTGTAAAACCCAGAACTTAAGTATTTATGCTGCACAGTCCTTTAAAGGACATGCCCGCGATCCATAAACTTTATAGTCTGCACAGTATACTGTAGATCATAAGTGTATATTTATATTAAAACAGGACACCTATTCAAATTGGTTGTGACATTTATTATTTCTTAAATAGGTATAAGGTATTTCAATAGTCATTTTCCTATAAAATGCAACTAGATTTGGCTTTCAAGAGCTAAGCCACTCCATATACAGTTTAACTAGGTGTATGGTTGAATCGGAAAATTATATAAACATAGATAAAATCATAGCTGAAGTTTTAAAATAAAAGTACTTTTAAATACAACCTGTGCCAACCACTCACATACAGGATCAGCGGAGGCAGATGTATATTCTTTAATGTAGAATCCCCTTGTCTTTCAGTGCGTTGGCTGGTTGGTCAGTCAGTTATTCATTAAACTGATTTTGTGAATCATTGTTTGGGATCATATCTGAGACCAGAACTCGGCAGGGAATGTTGTTAAAGCGTGTCCCTAGACGTCACATGATATAAGATACAACATTGGGACATTACTTGTTTAATGTTAGGAACATATAGCAGAAAAGCGTTAAAGGTTGCAGTGCTTTTTTTGTAAGAAAAAAGGTGCCGGAACTCACATCAACTCACGTGCGACCACACGACCAATCACAAGCCGAGCAGCACCGCAAGCCGAGCAGTCACCATCACAACCAGCGCGGACAAAGTACGCATGCATCGGACTCGACATACAAGCAGTTTTAATGATTTTGCCGCCAAAACTTTTAAAACTTGGAAAATCCGTTGAAAAAAGATGCCGGAACTCCGTCCCGGTGCGTTCTATGACAAAAAAAAGCACTGGTTAAAGGCAAACTTAATGTAGAACTTTGTATGACAAAAGGTGGGTAAGGGTGGTACAAGCAGTTCCTATGTTAGGTTGGCATGTTTATGCAGTTTAACAGCTATGGCCAGTTAAAATACACAATTGTGCAAATTGGACATATTGACAGGCAACCTGCTCTATTGTATGGCAACAAGGTCCATATGCATTATGGGTGCTGGGTGCTTACTACTATTATTTATGGGCCTGATGCAGAATGAATAAACCCCGTACACTATGTATGTAAGTCAGCTATGAATGTGCAGGCCGCAGCACCTATATTTCCGCCTCGGAACGCAGTCGACTCATGCTGCGTTCGCTGTAAATTTAATCCTCCGCAAGGGGGGTCTGGGACATTTACCATGCTTACAAGATACGCATGGTGATTGTGACTGGCATGTAAGTCATACAGAATGGGCTGTGTTTATCCCTTACATATGATCTAGTATTCTGCTCGCACACAGTTGCAGGGCACAGATCCAGCATCTGCACATAGGAGCGCAAGGGGAGGGCCCTGGTCTCCGGCATGTGGTATTATGGATCACAAATTCCATACGTTAGCCTCCATTGCAGAGGCTCTATACAGAAGCTTCTATTAGACCTGGATACGGTCCTATTTTACTATGTTTTGCATATGCCAGCTTTTTAATGGCAAATTGGGGTAGATCCAGAACTACGTGTGCCGTACGTTTATTCGCGGAGCGTATTTTCATGTGCGTAAAATTCGTTACACTCCCCTCGGCACACCCCTTGCACGGACGTATTTTCTCAAGATACGCCGCCCAAACCCTATCTTAACTTTTTCATACGTAACACAGTACGTCCGCTAACGGACGTACTAACTACGTGAACGTACGCAGCTTAGCACACCCATACTTTAGACTTTAAATACCACCCCCCGCCTCCTTCACGTATTTCATACGTAACTTGGACTAACGTAAATTTGGCACGCCCGCACATAAGTATTTACGTGAGACATACGTGAATCATCCATACGTTCAAAATTACGCTACATGAATGTGCGTATTTTCTATGGTGCACATGCTCAGTGCGTTCAAATCTGCGAATTTACGTCTCCGCCACGCGTAACATCGCGGGGAAGCGTAGTTCTGGATCAGGCCCATTATGCCTAAGATTGACATATCTCTACATTAGGTCTTGAGTGAGTACTTTTTCACAAAAGAGTTCATTTCACAAGCAATAGGGTCTATGTAATGCATTCACAGATCCGTATTTACTACGTGGACGTTTTATCGCACGCATGTAGCAAGGCAACACCCATGACACTCCCCTCGGCCGGACGGGTTTTCGGTGACTTACGCCTCCATAGGGCACCCTCGTGTGTACTTATGCACGTATGTTACTTACATACATGCGTATTTATCTAACCACGCCCCCAAACCTTCCCCCGCCCACTTTCACGTAACTTCTAATGGACATAAAAAAAAACATGCGTATGTCCGTACGCAACCCCATGCAAACCCGGATCTGTGAATAAATCCTATGAGTTCAGGTGCAGTGCATCCTGGGAATTCAACAATAAGGCACAGTATAAATTAATCATTTTTAAACCAATCAGAGTTCAGTTCAAGTTTCAGCCATTGCCATCTACAGCACTTTATTTCCTCCAATGTAATCAAACCACAATTACTGAAAAAAAACCCTTGGATGATGAATATGGTACACTTTTAAGACCCTCACTAAGAACACCTGCACTGTATACATTTGTAAATATCATATTACCTAACGTGAAGTTGAATAATAACCATTTACATTGAAAAAATTATTTTCCCTTAGGGCTGTTGAACCTTTGACATTCTGCTACCTACAATATTCCCTACAATTAACAGCAGCATTTTCTTAAATATGTTATTTTTAAATACATTTATTTTTACTTTTTGTCCGACTGGCAAGAGTTTTGTTAATGTTAACCAAACAAAAAAACAAAAAGTGTCAGCCAATAAGATTAATAATTGCTTACTATATTGTATATCATTATACTCTACCCCAATGAGTTTAACTGTGTTCACTGTTTATTAACTGTGCCTCCCCGTGCAAAATATAGTCTGCTGTCATTGCTTCAAATTTCAAGCTGTCTTGAATATTTATAGAATGACTAACATTTTGCATAGGTTTCTTTGAATCATATAAAAGAAAACTACAACAGACACTGCAGTTACCTGAATGAAATTACTTGCCATTCACAGAGTTCATAGTCTATGAGATCAGACTATTAAGGTCCAAGGTGATATTGCTAAAAGTCAAAGTATATTTCTATGCGATTGAGATTCAGTATTTTTTCTGTTCCTGTGCCAAGGTTGCTGTGATCTTGAGCTATCTGACCTTGTAAACGTTCTTTCTACATGTCAAATCTTTGGGGAAAAAATGCCTTTGACTAACAGAGCCAAGGTTTTTCAGATTTATATTTGTAAATATGAAAAATATCCTTATGGGTCCTATGATGTGGACCTTCTGGGTTTAGTTTTTTTCTTTTTCATGTGGTTTATATGCTGTTCAGGATTATACTACACCCTGTCTACATAATTTACTGTTTGTATGGAAAGCAGATTCCTTTTTGGAACTGTAAACTGATGCTGTTTATCACACAAAAAAGTAATTATGTTTGATTGTTGTTACTTGCCAAGTAAAATGCTGATTCAAGGTGAAATGCATGTCATGGTGTATTTTGTGATGTTTGTTAATATATGCATTAGCGCGTTAAATAGGCATTAAAAAATGAGTGATATTCCGTGTTGTAAAGCAAACTTTGTCATCAGCAAACTGTGACTAAAAAGGTTCATGTTGAACATGGGCATATGTACACAATGGATACAGTCACTTACTTGATACTTACCTGATAGACGGACATAAGATTGACCGTCACCAATTGATCGCTCCGTGCGACAGGTTAATACTTTATTTAATGTCAGGGTTAGGGTTAGGCTGTGGTTAGAATGTGGTTAGGGTTAGACTGTAGTTAATGTTAGGCTGCAGTTAACGTTGGTGTTAATGTCTGACTTTTAGCTGTCAACAACACAATGGTTGATCTAATAATACTACTGACATTAGTGTGATCAGTTAAACAGCCCTGTGGAAGAGACTGTAAAAGCAAATTAATAATATATATATAAATATAATTCCATAAGTGTATTTATATAAGCTATTAGGAACATCTGTTATCCTAAACAAAATGGCAGCCAATCACATGGTCCTATTGATATTATGAAATCACCTGGGTTGTGACATCATCTTTAGTACCGCCCATAGCAACAAAAAGACATTCCCAGGAAGGAGGACATTCACTTACACACTCCTACATATACACACTCACACATACATACGTTCTGACACACAAAGACACACTCATGCAATTGATTGAAACTGTTTAAAACTTAATTTATCTACTCTAAGAATGTAATATCAATAAACACATTTAACCACTGAAATCTATGGCTTGGAATGGACAAAGATTATTACACACTTCAACAGGACCTATGAGTACACCTGAGATAGTATCCTGCCTGTGTATGGGCAGTCTGGCTGCACTGTGTGGATCGTATAGTTATTCTACATGTAGCTGCATAATATTCTGCATTGGTTTCTAATGCAGAGATTCTCCAGCAAAGGCTGCTGTACTGACATAATGCTGTACTGACATAAAGTTCTGTACAGACTTAGGTCTGGATCCAGAATGAATAATATAATTGTACGTGAGCCTTTGTGGTGGAGGCTAAGGTATGGAATGTGTTACCCATAATGTTATCCATATCAATTCCCCTGCACTCTCCTCGCACATACAGGCCTTTCTCATGCAGAAGGTGGATGGGATTCGTCGGTACAATGCGACGATTTGCGCACATTGTTTCCTGGAAAACTCATTGCCACTGCAGGAAATTCTTCCAGGCTTGAGTTTAGACACCGTGAACTCTACAAGAAATTAGTTTGCGATTGTTCCAATAGTGACAGGTAAGATTTTCCACTAACCCTTCCCTTATATTACCCTTACCTTAACCCTCCATTTCCCATAACCTAGCCTTAACATTCCCCTTTTATCAGCCTTACCCTTACCCTAACTTTCCCCTTCTCGCAGCCTAATCCTAATCTTCACCAGTCTACCACAGCCCTTCCTGCAACCCACCACAGACTGATCGGGAACAGGTACTTATTCAAAATAGAGCCATTAGCTATAGCACCCATTCCAAACTTGGATGATTTCAACACTAATACAGCTGCAATTGAGCTGCCGGCTGTATCTGTATTGGAAATTGGCTATTTGTAATAGCAACTGCTTCCTGTCTACCTTAAATATTCCGCATGCGGAAAGCAACATACGGAATGGTGAATTTGCAATGCCTTTACTGTATGATTACCATTCCTCGTATGCTTGGTGAGTGGGCCGTCCACTTTTGTGGTGACTAACTTTTAAATTGGACGGATGCTGTTTAATACAGAATTGCTCTGTATTGTACATGCTCAGTACATTCAGACATTTTCTGTACGGGATGTATGGAAATTGCCTGTCTTTATTATTTGTGGAACCAGCCCTTAATTGCTATATTGAGTGGCAGTTGGTATTTTGGACCCTTATATAAGGATCTTTTGGTGACCTTCCTATATGCTGGGAGCCAGTGTAAATTGTGTCAATTAGTACTTATTAGTAACTTCACTAATTGATTTCCTGTATTTAGACGCAGCTTACAACATTGTGTGAACTATATCTAGGGAAAGGGCAGTGATAGTCATCAAGAACTAGGCAAAAATGCACACTGGTGTAGAGAAAACACAATAATCAGATAGGATGATGACCTGTTCAATATACACATGCCTTGTACCAAGAATAATGCATCATCTTTGTTACAGTCGCTAAGTCGGCTATTCTGTCTAATTGGATTAAGGCTTCACCACCTTTTGTTCACAATATAAAGGACAGGTTATTGGAATTGAGCTATCTAGACAGAAGGGCTACATTTCCAGACATTGCTAAGGGGGTAAAGGCCTTCCACAAAAAGTGAAGGACCTGATTCAGAGATACGATATTATCGCTTTTTAGTTGCGTATATTTAGGATCTTAAGAAATTCGCATAATTGCGCATGCACAGTAATAGTGCAACGCCATCTACGTAGAGGTTAGGATCCTAAAATTGGTAAGCGCGGACCTGTGAATCGATCGCAAGCACTTAAGATCCGAAGTGCTGCGTAAATATAGGACCCGAAGGATTTGCATAAATATAGGCGGGGGAGGCATTGAGATGAGGGAAAGTGGGTGCGAGCAGACACTTAGGATCTTAAATAAACGCAACTAATTCACTTAAGATCTCAAATGACAGTGCAGAGTTAGGGTTAGTCAATGGTGGTCTAACTTTAAGATCCGCAGCTGTTTGCAAGGGGAGTGACTGTTTATTCAGTGGGTTGTAACCTGCTCCGACCTGCCACTTAGATGCGTATATTTGAGATCCCATCGGCAGCGGGTCTCTGAATGAGGCACGGAGTGTGTATCTAGATTTTCTTCCTGAAGACCAACGTTAGCATATCATGAAACCGTTTGAATTTACCTCCTGGAACTTGCTTAGAAACATTAGCACTATCTGAGGAGCACGGCTGCTATTCACTGCTACGCACTACTAGGTACTGGTATTCACGTATATTATTAGGTATGGATGAATACTGTAATAGCACTACATCTTACAACATGTAGTTGTACATGGCGGATTGATTGTTTGTTCATGTTGTTATTTTATTTTATTTTATTTAATTTAGATATGTTACGCTTTATTTAGCTAACATCACTTTATACTATCACTTTGTGCAATTGAGTGTATATGCATTATACTCTATTCAGTTTAATATTTTTAGGATGGATTGAGTTGATACCTTACTCAAAGTATCTTGTTCATCATTTACAAATACTGCAATGCATTGTAACATGTACTCTCTATCCTATTTCTCTCAATAAGCACTTAGGGCCTGATTCAGAGATACGATTTCCACGGCACTTAGGAGCGTATATTTAAGATCTTAGAAAATTCGTAAAACTGCGCATGCGTAGTAATAGTGCAACGCCATGTACGTAGCGGTTAGGAGTGTAAATTCGCTAAGATCGTAAGTCTGAATCGATCGCAAGCACTTAAGATCTTAAGTGCTGCGTAAGTTTAGGATCTGAAGGATTTGCATGGAAATGGGCGGGGGGAGGCAGGGAAATGAGGGAAAGTGGGCGCGGGCTGACACTTGGGATCTTAAATATACGCTACTACTTCACTTAAGATCTCAACTGCCAGCGCAGAGTTAGGGCTAGTCAATGGTGGTCTAAGTTTAAGATCCACCGCTGTTTGCAAGGGGAGTGACTGTTTATGCAGTGGGCTGGAACCTGCTAGGATCTTAACATTAGATGCGTATATTTGCGATCTTTTCGCAATCGCATCTCTGAATCAGCCCCTTATTGTATATTGTACTTTTGTACTTTTATGGCTTGTGTAAAACTCAATAAAATGTTTAAACAAAAAATAATGCAACATCTTGCATTCCGGCCAGTTGCCAGAGATGGAAAGTACCACCCCCCACTCTCATCTGACTGGTGTTAGATTCCCCAAAGTATGTGAATTTGATGTATATGCTAGTAGATTATGATTTACTTTCATGTTATGTCACCTGCCGATGAGACCAGGAAGAAGGCTTAATGTGGGTGCAAAGTCATTGATGACTTGTATGAATGTAAAGGACTTGAAGAGAGTGTGGTATTATTAACTATGAGTTGCATTTTGCTAGGAATGGAGAGATTAAAAAGGGGCAAGATAATATGCTCAGGTTTGGACATGGGGGCCATGTGTGACATTACGTCATCTGGGGTCATCTGGAGGAGATGGGTGATAGACTATTGAGCAAACTCACAGATATAGGTAAGAGTAGGTCTTTGGTTACTTTATTTAGAGTGTTTCTGGTGGTGACAGTGTATATACGCTCAAGGTCATTTGTAATATCAATAAAAGTGTAAATTCAAAGTTTACATATCTGACCAGTAATTATCTGGTGTAAGCTGTAACTAAAAGCTTAATGGTGGTGGAAACTCATAGTTAAACCTAATTGGTATAACTACCAAGACCCATGTGTGCGTTTCTGCCAGATTATAGCCATGAAGAAAACCACTTGAGTTTAGCTCAGAGCTATATTTCCCCACAGCCAACATTTATTAGTTCAAATGTTGACAATAATAAGGTATCTTTGGTAAAGATGGAAGCGCTAGGAAAAATAACCAAATAATCAAATATGAGTCTCAACAGGTGATATTAAATAGATATTTATTATACAACACTCTAAAATTAAAAATAGATTATAAAATAATTCATGCAGAGTTATAAGCAGCCTACGAATAATTTATGCTTCACACTAAGCAGCCTGCGATCATATACCACAGCCCTTATTAGACACAATTGTGCCTAGGAACATCGTCCATTGTGGATATCAAGCCCTCTATCTATTTATTTATTTATATGCGGTGAAGACCTACATCCAAGAAACTAGTGGAGCAAAATCTCAAAGAGCCGTCTGCCATATTACTGGCACGAAGACGTACCACGTGTAATCCAATCTCCATTTACATCTGATCCGGGAGCCGTGGTGACCAGAGGCTCCGTCTGCGGCTGGTCTGCGTGCCGTCCAACCGCCGGCATCTCTCTAGGTCGCATTGTGCTATCCCGGTCTTCCCCTTGCCTATCCATCGGATTAAAGGGACACGTGAGTCTGACATTTACATTACTGCCTCCAGATACTGTTTCTTTTGTGCCCTATTACAAATAAGGGCAGAATCCCGCACGTCAGTACCATCCACTACTCTCCAAGCATACCTACGCCAGGAATAACATTGAGAGTGTGAATCCCCTAATCATTTTTTAGGATTTTTTGTTCCATACTAAAGGACCACAACACATGGACTTAAATAAGGGCAGTAGGTACTTAGTGTGAAGCATAAATTATTCGTAGGCTGCTTATAACTCTGCATGAATTATTTTATAATCTATTTTTAATTTTAGAGTGTTGTATAATAAATATCTATTTAATATTACCTGTTGAGACTCATATTTGGTTATTTTTCCTAGCGCTTCCATTCTTTTCTTTCTAGTTGCAATTGTTACAGACTAGCTAGATAATCCCCTAGTGTATGGCCAGCTTTAGAGATGTGAGGTGATGTTTCCTATCCCAAGTCTAAATAACAGTGTGATAGTAACGCTGGTCAGTATCTGTGTAATAATATAATAATAATATAATAGTATTAGAGATGAGAGGTGATATCCAGACTTGGGCCCCTCCTCCTTCACGTTTACAAAACCTAAGTTTTCATCCAATTTTGGTGATCTGTCAAAAGACTTTTAAGCCTATTAAAATCATGATACTCGATTACTAATCACCCATCAGTACAGAAGTGTGCACGCTCCTAGGACTTGCCCAGTTTCTCTCACTGCATTAAGAAAACGTGTCTGAGAGTAGATTGGAAGAAGTGTGTCAGTGACAGAATCCTTTCAGCAGATGCTCAGATGATCTGCAGGTAAATTGGGATGGCTGCAGATAGTCCAACTGCGTCCCATTAAATCACCTTTCTGGTTGCTCAACAACAGTGGACAGCTTCACAAGGAGGTCTTCTTGAGAGTAAGCCCTCTCTGCGCATCAATCTGTCAGGTCCACAATGCTCTGCCTCTAAGTGATATCACATAACATATAGGTGGACCCACCTTTGCTGGTGACTGTGTTTACATCAGGTGTTAGATCACATAAAAATACCTCTGATTAATTCAAATGACGGATCACTCATTAATAAGCAAACAAATAATAAAATATATAGATAATATAAATAACATAATATAAATTAAAATATAACCGATCCTGACTTCAAATGTGTGACTAAACATTGAATGACATGTCTGACTTGTATGAGACAGATGCATAAATGTGACTTGTGACCATAAGCTCATGTTAGTATTCTGAGAGATATCATAGGAAGCCGCAAAACGTTTAATGCAAAAAACACTGATGTTCCACCTCTGGGCACACAGGAATAAACCTGGAAACAGCTCACCTTTTGATGGAGAACGAGGTGTGTTGCCCGATAGGTCAGGGGTCCAATTCTATAAGGGTCCCGTCAATCCATGAAATGAAATGTAAGGAGCCCAATGTTGATTAATTTTGGGGAAGAATGGTTTGTGCAGGCGTCTGTCTCCTCTGGTTATCCCAGACTGGGGCTGCAGCATCGGCAATCGGTTCATTATAATTGGACTGTAGTCACGTTATGTTGGAATTGAAGCAGAGAGTCCAACCATTGAAACAGAAAAGTTCTCATTAGCCGTAGATGAATAGGAGGTCAATTAAACAAAATAAACAAATAGGGCCTGATTCAGACTTAAGAAGGAGCTTGAAATTTAGGACCTGATTCACACTTAAGAAAGTTCTAACAATAAGAACCTAAAGTTACTCCTGAGCAAAACCGATTGGATTGCAGGGGGAGTCAATTGAATTGTATTCTTTGCATGTAGGGATATATCTTTGAATTGCTTACTGCACACAGATACTGACCAGCTTTACTATCACACTGTTATATAGGAAACATCACCTCTCAAATCTACTTTGCAACTAATGGGCTGTATCCAGACTTAAGTAAGTGCTTGAAATTAGTTACTCCTGGGCTAAACCATGTTGATTGCAGGGGGAGTCAAGTTAATTGTATTCTTTGCATGTAGGGATATATCTTTGAATTCCTTACTGCACACAGATACTGACCAGCTTTACTATCACACTGTTATATAGGAAACATCACCTCTCAAATCTAATACTCTTTGCAACTGATGAAATATGACTCCCCTGCAATCAACATGGTTTAGCCCAGGAGTAACTAATTTCAAGCACTTACATAAGTCTGGATCCAGCCCAACCTGTCTTAGAGCAGGACCAAATGAACAGTTCCACCACAGTACTGCATGTCCTTATTAAATATGCCCCTAGTGTCTTTCCTAACTTCCATATTGTTAGGTCATTAGTACTATTCCTTAAGATTTTTTTTGTCTTTGTACATTGCAAATACATTTATAGATGCCGGAAGTTTAATACTTAGACTTTGACTTGAACTTACATAAAACAGAAGCAGAAAGGATTGTATTCCTTATTATTTTCTCTTTGGCATTAAGATAAAATTTGGCATTCCTTCTACCTATTGCACTTTAAACAACCATTGACTGTATCTAATTAGAAGTGATAAGAAAGAAGTGGCCTAGGGGCACTTTTGACATTTTACCAGATAAAGTTAAGAGATAACTGACCTAAAATGACAAGTGTCTGTTTTCAAGTCTTTGCTAATAGCTTGGCCACTTATCTGCAGGTTTAAGTCAAATGCCATCAGAGGTGAACAGAGCAATGTCAAAAGTCAATCATGCGGATGAACACTCTGATAAAACAATGCATACTGGTTGTAACACATTGTTTTACCAAATCATCTTTAACCCCTACCTCATGTCAGAAAGCCATGGAACATTGTTCCAACTTGTATCCGTTTAACCAAGAATAACTTTCTGGGGTAGAATTCTGATTCTGAATTTTCTTTTGATACTATAACTGCATAAACATCTATTTACTACAGATATGCGTAGCCAGACTTCTTCCAACCCCAACTTTGGAATTCTTCATTCGGTACCACTTACAAATTGAACTGAATTTATAGTTGCACAATGCATGGCTTTGACATCTGAGTCGGGATACACGACTTGCATCTGTAATCTGTTGCACAAATCTTTTGGATACCCTCGATAAGCTCACCTGCCTAGTGTCAAGGCACCTCCTGTAGGTGAGTCCCTATCCATTTGCAATATGTATACTCAGGAGGTCTGTCTTAAGGCCATTTTGGGGAGGGGTCAGGCTCCCAAAGTAAAACTAGTAACAGTAACAAGAAAACACAGGCTGCGCTTCTAATTCAATGTGTGCAAGTGTAAATATTAATGGACGAGGTGCCACAGATTTCCAGAAAATCCTGATGATTATAGTGAAGAAGAAGGGGAGAGATTTTACAATGTTATAAAGGTGATGGAGAAAAGGTATCTACCTCCAAAGTGTTTGTCCTTATAACTCACATAAAGAAAATTGTACAACCAGTGTTTTACTATGCATTCACTGTAATTAGCAACATCAGCTTACATTGTTTATCTCTTATTTTATTGAATAAAATGCCATTTTGTTATACAGGTGTTTACTTTTGTATGATTTGAGACCATTTCAATGCAATTATAAGTAGAAGCAGCTTGACCACAACATTTTCTGCATTTTTATTTTTTTCATTTTTTATCTAAAAAAATAGAGCCAGTTTAACAAAACAATGTTTGGAGTCCTAGAACCATAGTCCCTTAATGGCAAAGACCCCTATATTTTTGGGGTTTACACGATAACTGATTGCATAAAGCAGCGTTTCCAAAGCTCGGTCTTCAGGGATCCCTAAATGTCCATGTTTTCCAGGTCTCCCTATAGAATAAGTGATATATTGAGTACCACCTGTAGATCATTTAAAGTGTAATGGTCAGTAATAAGTACAACTGTGCTCCAACAAGAAGATCTGAAAAATCTGTATGGGTTCTTGAAGACCCTGAGGGCTGATCCAGAGTTTTGGAGTAGGGGTAACATTTCAGTGTACAGCTCGGCTAATCCATTTTGCAAAGTAAAGAGCGCAAATTAATTTTATTCTTTTGCTTGCAGGCAAAATACTTTAATTTTGCACATAGAACTCAAACACTGCATAGCTTTATGTTGAATCTATACATTAGAGTTGAGAAACTTTACCTCTCAATTCTAATTCTGCTGTCACAATATAAATTTGCTTCCCCTTGCAGTTCAACATGGAATTGCTCAGGTCTACACTTGCTCCTTAAAAAATATGTAAGTGTATCTCTGAATCAGCCCCCAAGTCTAGAAGTGACCATATGCATATTTGAGCGGGTGAGCAATAATTAGGCAACCAGATACCTGATGATTCCTTGATAAAGGGGTTGGGTAGTTTAAGCTTGGTTTTTATGACCATCCAATTATCCCTTTTTGATCACTAATCTAGTACCACAAATTGTCCACAGCGCTTTACGGAGAACATTAGATATTCACATCAGTCCCTGCATATTGGAACTACATACTAAGCTCCCTAACACACTCATACATACCTACACACACTCAAACTAGGGTTAATTTAGTCAGCAGCCAATTAAGCTACCAGCTTGTAGGGAGGAAGGCAGAGCAAACACGGGGAGAACATACAAACTCCACACAGATAAGGCCTAGTCCGGGAATCGAACTCATGACTTCAGCGCTGTGAGACGCAAGTGCTACTCACTGAGGCTTCGTGCTGCTCTGAGTAGTCATTTGCCAGTAATGGCTAAGGTAGCCTACGGTGCAAGAAAATCTGTCTGATTCAGTGGACCAGAGCAATTAGTACACAGTGCATGGTCAGCATTAGAAGTGAATACAATTTTAGTGGCTTTACAATGAAAGCAGATATGGCATAACAATGTACAGCGGCCCACTTCAACCAGTCAAAGACATGTATATATGACATTAAATTCATGACACATTATCCATTCATTACCATTCTTGCATGTCCCACTTTGCTGGAATTCCACTCCCGGGTACTGCTTATCCTCTCCTGTAGGTTTGAAAGTGAAAACAGAGCCCTTTTGTGAGAAATTTGTAACATCCTTGAGCTGAGCTGTACCTGGGTAGCATTCAGTGTAGGACCTCATACTTAGGATAATCCCCTTTATTTGTTATGCAGCTGCTTATCAGCGCTCCTTATCACAGGAGAGTTCTTTCCGTTGGATTAGGATCAGTGCTAAAAGCAATTTAAAAGTCAGATTAATAAGAGAAATGAAAGCTTCCCAAAACTGACAGGCTCCTGGTAGTTCCTATTTCAAAAGGTTTAGTTGCAGCTGAATTGTCATGTTATTACAAAGGGAATTTTTGTTTTCTTTAGATGGTCATTTTTGCATTAGAACCTTCAAAGAGTTTCTCTTCTGCTGAATACTTATCCTTAGAAGATGAAAACCTTCACTGTTTTTTGTCAGTGAGATCATAACTTATTGGTGGTGACAAATAGAATCTTATGTTGTCCCCTAAATCTGACTTTATTCTCACATTGGCCCGTGTTCAGAGTACTGGACGTATAACATATATGTCCGGTGTTTAGCGATTTTTACTACTGTGCAGACCGCATATACGCAATCTATGTATCGAAAAGATATGTAGATTACGTAAAAAATTGACTACGCATGCGCAGTAGTCAAAAATGGTAAACACCGGAAGTATATGCAATACGTCCAGTGCTGTAAATCTGGCCCCTAAATGGAAGTCTCTCACCCTTCAAATAGGTCAATGCATATAATTCATCAAATGATACATAAGCCCTTTAGTATAATACATTTTTGAGTGTCCACTAAATAAACAATGTCCACTTATGAAAGTGGAAATGCCACCCAAAAGGTGACACTTGGGCGATACAGTTGTTGGCAGCTTAGTCACTAATTAAAATGCACCAAAGAAAAGAATCCAAAAAATTGTGGGTAAGTATCTCTGTTTGAAATGCAGTAGGAAACCATATAGTAAGACTTGATAACGAGGCGGTGGGTGGTTAGGTTGTTATTAGTGGCACATAAACAAGTGGTATGAGGAATGATCTTACATTAAGGAGCCTTATGCTTGATGATGGTGAGCCGATGATGCTTGATGATGGTGAGCCGATGCAGTAGGCTGTGGGGATCACAGTCACCCCCTCTCTCCTTTTCTTTCCTTGGCCACCACTCTCAATCAGTAGTATGCTTTTGGGAAAAGGTCTTTCTGTGCACTCGGCAGTTGACCTAATCCAAAACCGCCCCCTCTCTCTCTCACTCTCTCTCTCTCTCTCTCTCTCTCTTTCACTCAAGTGCTTATGCAGCAAATGGAGAGATTCTGAAACTGCGGGTTAAAAAACTCCAATCAGGCAAAAAATTCTTGAAAAACTAATTAGCCAGCAAAAACAAGGTACCTCGAAGCTGGGTAAAAATGACTAACACTACTGACGCGTTTCATCCAGTATAGGATTTCTTCAGAGGAATAAATGTGTGTGAGCTGGTTAGCTCCTTGCAGTCTTTTATTTGGTGTTCTTCCATTAATTAATCAACATGTGTGTGGTTAACTGTTTCCAGATCTCTCAATTAAAATAGTTGAGCATGCTTGTACACTAAAGTGCTTTTCTATGTTATTACAAACACCACAAAATTTATATTTACACATAAAATTCAAAAACACCGAAACTTATCATTTGGAAGGTTTATCAGTAGTACATAGAACTTACAAATCAAAAGATATATAAAATTATGTATGAAAAATAGAAAATGAAAAAATGTACAAAATTAAAAATCCAAAAATATACTAAAAAGAAAAAAAAATATATATAAAAAAGTTAAATTAAAAGAAAACTTTCATTTTTCATTGCTACTAATGTTTTATTTATATCTTCAGACTGAAGGTATCACATAGCAATGTTGATATGGGTGTCAGTAGGTTGAGTGTAGAAATGGTATAAATGTAAATTCTTAGTAAAGTGTAGTGGGATATTTTAGGAAGGTTAAGAAGGTTATTAGGGAAGTTGATAAGCTTAGATGAAGAAGTGCATTTTGAGAGGGCTTGAAGATTGAATAGGTAGGGAAATGTTTTGTTTGAGGTAAGACATTCCATAAGGCAATGGTGAGAGGTACACATCTTAGTGGAGTGGATGGATCAAGTTGGGAGATATTTTGAGACAAGTGCAAGGAAATATGTTCTGCTACATTAAATTACGTATTCTGTCTTCCCAACACCTCCTAAGATCATTTGGACAGGGAAATCTTTATCTTGTAGTTTAGGTTACTTAATAAAATTTGTGTCATGATCCACTCAATGTACTGCACTGTATTCATGCTTTGCAAATAAATAAATTAAGCCGCATACACTCCTATGCAATTATCATGCCAGTTATACAATTCCAGATTCTGACCATTTGCAACAATATCTTAAGAGTACGTACGCTACCACGATTTTGATTTTTGGTGCTATAAAAAGGTTAAATGCGATGATTTGGTTTTAGGAGTGTCCTAAAAATCATAATCACTTTTGGACAAATGGGGGTAGTGTGTATGCTGGTCTGTCCGACTTTCTTGTCAGTGTTCTGTGTAGCATAGACAGATATCTTGAATATATCTCAGATGTGCTGGTATGATGTGTTTATCCAGCTTTAATAAAACTAATAAATTAAACAGCTAAATTCAATTTTCTGTTAATAAATTTAGACTGGATTCTGTAAAGTACAGGTAACCAATGCATGGCTCGTCAGAAAGGAATTGTAGTGGAGCAGTATTTAATAGTCAGTCTTACCTATCCATACAAAACTCAAAAGAGGTTTGGAATCCCCTTCTATTACCTTAACCCTTAGTCTCCCTTCACCGCAGCCTAACCCTAGGTCTTCGTTCCTCGCAGCCTAACCCTAACCCCCCCTTCCCTGCAGCCTGGTTCTAACCTTTCACCCTCCCCTTCCATGGCCCTAACCCTAACCCTCCCTTCCCCAGAGCCTAACTCTAACCCTCCCCCTAAGCCTAATAGTCTCCGGAGAGATTACTCACCTCTCTGGTGGTTCGGTGGGTAACGCTTCCGAAAAGGAATCTCTAATATCTGTCATTTAAAGTAAAGGCACCCGAAAAGGAACTTTCGCCTGTCTCTACTTCGCAATGACAGCCATCGGTGCGGGTTCTCCCACCGATTTGGAAGAACTCACTTAAATAAGGACAATCCAGATGGGAATAAAAGTATGATTCTGGATCTGTATGCAAGTTATATGGCCACATAACAGTCAAACATGATAAAGTTAGGTTTTCTTCATCAGTCATCCACATGCAAGTGCACTGTTATGTATAATAAAAATGTTGGTTGCATCATGCTTGCATTCTTTTTATTGACAAGGCAAATGTACAAAATATATATTAATAAATAAAATAACTACACACAACATGTTATTACTCAAATAAAAAAAAATGAAAAAAAAAATGTCTGTCCCTGTTTTTTTTTCTCAGAATGTAGGCACAAGTACACAAATGTTGGCACCAGGAACCGGATCCAGAATTAATCATGACAGACGATTTACAGACGCTGCGTGCACAAGTCGGGCTGTGTGAGCTTACTGCGCATGTGTGCACCAGATATTACGTTCAGAACTCTGAACATACAGAAATGATTTCCCTATGTTCAGCGTGGCGTGTGCTGGGACATGACAGCCCTCCATGCGTTAGATGTATAGGGCATTTAAATTGTACAGTATTGGCTGGGTTAGGCACTTCTGAATATCTGAGTATTCTGCACGCACAGCGATGAGTGGGAAAAAAGTCACCCAAATTCCATACGTGAGAGAGAAGAGTGCCGTGGGACTAGCCTCTTGCGTACGAATTCTCAGACCTCCGTGTGTACTTAATGCTCTCCTATGTCTGTGTCTAGTCCCAGGTTTTTTGTATGGTGTTTTCTTCAAAAAAGGCACTAGGGCTTATTTTTTTTTTAAATTTGTTTTGTTTTTTTGTTTATTTATCCGCTCTTGTATTTAGGTTAGCAGTGAAGCACACTGTAGGTTTTTTTTTTTTTGGTATGGGGAGATGAAGCTTGGCGGTGGGTCTGTGGTTGAGTTAGATATGGGGGCATGAAGCTTGGCGGTGGGTCTGTGGTTGAGTTAGACAGCTGAAGCTGGGGTTCAGCGCCAGTTAGACACATAAAATGGCGCCTATTGAGCAGGAAATGGACGCTCACCTTTACTGTGCACACTGTAGTTCACTTGCTCTTATCCCGGTGCACTAAGCACCACCAGTCTGCCCAAAGTATTAGTCAGCAATAGACCACAGCTGTGGAGGCAGGGCTCACTCACCAAAGGATTGGAGAGGGAGGCTCGCAGTAACAGTGGGCCAGACGCGTGGACGCTCACAGGCCGGGAAGCCTCGGTGCTCAGCGTAGTCAGGACGCACTGCACGTGACTAGGGCTTATTTTCAGGGTAGGGCTTATATTTCAGGAAATATGAAAAATCAAGGTAGGGCTTATTTTATGACTAGGTCTTGTTTTGGGGGAAAGAGGGTATCTAATATGAATATTCTTTCTTACGGCTGTGAGTAATTGGGAGAACTTGATATTACCATCATAGAGACTGAGTAGTAGAGTGCATACCAATCAATCAATAGCAACCAATCAGATTCTAGCTGACATTCTCTTGCATATAATAGGAAAGTAAGAGCTAGATTTTCAATGGTTGCTATGGGCAACATCTCCACTTTTCCTTTTCCGCATTTTAGTAAATCTAGCCCTCGGTTTTCACTATCTTGGAATTTAGCCAAATTAATGGCAAGATGAGGGCCCGACTACCCTTGAGCGGATGAGATTACTTTAAGCAGATGCCAAGACACATAAACGTATAGTTTATATCACATTTTATAAATGCAATATAGCAATTGTTTTTGCCCTCTAATTGAAATGTACTTGTACCTACTTTACCTTTTATTGTAGGTTCTATTGCTTTTTGTAGTGTGTATTAGTTTATTGGTTAAGTATTAGTTTATTATAATATATCAAATTCATCGGAACTCTGCTGTCTTAAGTCACTTTTTTTTTTACAGGGAAGAATGCAAATAATAATAATAATATTAATAAAGATTGTACTATTCTAGCCAACTATCAAAGTGCTGGGTGTATGTAACCTCTTATAATTATTGCCCTTATCATGAATGTAAGGAACCATTCTAGACCAGTTTTTCTAGTTTTCAGTCATTTTCCTGGAGAGCACAATTTGGTATTGAATACACTGATCTCTATAATTAACCATTTTACTGCCAATAATCTGAATGCTATACAATCAGAACTGAGGTCTGTTTTTTGGTACTTTTTTCCCCCCAAAGGCTTGTAATTTCTTTCTTTTATATGTTACTGTACGGCCACTTGTATCATGTATTTGCGATAATTTTTTTTTTCTTTTAAATAATGAAAAAGCTAATAACAAAAATGCCATTAAATACACAGGGGCTACACATTTAACAATACAAACTAGTACTCATAAGCATTTGGATAGGAATGATGTGGCGTACGTCTGTTTAGGCAGCTAGTTTGTTAATGAAAACCCAAAACCAAAAATAATTATTTTCCAAACCATGCATGACTGTAGCAAAGCTTTCACAATTGTTTTAGTGTAACTTATCTGCAGCTCTGGGTTTAGCAGTTTAGCTGCTTTCAGTTTTGTCCAGTGATTCCCAAACTGTGCGCCACGGCTTCCAGGGGTGCCGCGACGCTCTCACTGGGGTGCCTTGGAATGTTTCTATTTCCTATTGTATTCTATTGTATTTGTGTTGTAAAGTTTGGGAACCACTGGTTTAGTCCTTTTGCACACTTTTTTGTTTACCTTTTGCTGGCTTTCACTGTCCTTTCTCTACACATAACATCCTGGTTCTGTTGATCATGTGACTCATACCTCACTTCCTGGGTCTGGTGATGGGATCATCACTTATTATTTATACCGTTTTCACTTTCTGTTTGTTGTCAGTGAACCAGGTTGTTTCATCCTCCGGGTGTGGTTTGCCGGTACGATGATATATTTTCCGACAGACCATTGTACAGTAGTTGAATGGCGACTGCCAGAAAATGCTGGAAGTTTCCATTTTAGAAAGCATCAATGCTGCGACACCTAGAGTCATAAAGATTTCTGCTCCAAGGGTAAGTCTTTTATCCTAACCTTAACTGTCCTTTAATCCTAATCCTCTGTTCCACACAGCCTAACCCTAACCTTCCCCTACTGAGCCCTAACCCTAACCCTAACTTTCCATGTCCTGCAGCCTAGTCTTAACCAACATGTCCCACATCCTAACCCTAACCCTCCATGTTCCCTAGCCTTAATCTTCCCTTTAAGCCCTAACCTTAGCCCATTGCAGTCTGTCGCTATTGGGAATGGGTCGAAAAAGGTACTGTACCCATTCCCAATAGCAATTTTCTATTTGCCAAACATTTCGACAATGATGCAGTCGCCATTCAGGTGGCGGTTGTATCACTGTTGCAATAAGGCCAGCTGGATCGGCAACTGCATCCTCATATCTCGGCTCATGTGCTTAAAATTTATCATGTGTCCTGAATTCCTTGCTTCCAATTCATTGTGAATTTTGTCTCTGGCTTCCTTTGTAATTCCTTGGAATCTTGATTCTGTTTCCCATAACAATCCAGCCTGGGATTGGCCATAATTGACAGTTCTCAGTAAGGTGCTGAGGGTCACAACCTGCAGTTGGCCTACGACCATGTCCGTCTACACCATCTGAGGCTCTGGTGCACTAGACAGTGAACTTGTGATCACAGGTCACTCCCTCATCTAGTACCTTAGTGTCCATTACTTCTAATTTAATCATTCCCATCAACTGACGCCTGAATAAACTCTATTTCATTGTTCTATCCAGACACATTCTTTCTGACTTGTGCTAAATGGCCATGAGATGACGGCACCTAGCTGTACACAGGGAGTTTCAGCTTGGTTCTGCCATTCTTTTTCCTCTCTCTGCAGGTAAATTCAAACAATTGCTCTGTAGTCCTGAGACCCTGCTGCACTTTGGCACTTGTCATGCTTCTTCTGCAGGCAATTTCATCTAACCACAACCAATAACAACCAACCTCATCTCCTCTGCTGTTGATAGCAGTGGGATACCCTCGCCTAATGTTGTATATCACCATTGACTAGAATATGTCTCAAATATTGTCCTGGGGCACACTGTGCTAGAACAGCTAAGATTTGGTTAATCTCACTGCAGCCATATCTGATAAGCCACATAAATCCTATATATGTTACCAAGTTCATGTCCTCTTTTATTCAGGAGAATCTTCATTCTGAAATTAACCTCTTTTGCTTGGCCAGGAGAGGATTTTTAGTTAAGTAAAATCTGGCAATCTATAGGCGCTGGAAAAACTCAGCTGTGAATAGAGCCAGATGCCCTTCCTTGGATACAGTGTCTTGGGCACTGGTCTCCAAATGAATAACTGAGAGAATCTCAAATCTATCCATCTTGGACTGAACTCTACCTGCACGTTTTAAGGTAATCAGGTAATTAGGAAATTCTCTCAGGTGCTCTCTCCCATAGCAAATATCAAACAACTTTTGCCTAACTTTTTCTGCTGTTTTAAAGTTTTAAACAGGGTTGCCGACTCTCGACGTGAGACTCCGGACATTCTGGGGATCCCGGGAGAGCCTGCAAATATCCCGAAAGGGACCTGAGGCTCGTGTTTTCCATGAAAAGTCCTGCAACCCCTGCCTGGCAACACTAGTATCCATAAATTGCACTGTTAAGCCCCACCCCTGCCTGCATCTATGGCTTCCCTCCGGGATCTCCCGGAGGAAAGCTTTTAAAAGTCAGCAACCCTGGTTTTCAACATCCTGAAGCAGGGCCACTATCAGGGGGGGGACAGCCAGGACTAATGTTTCAGGCTCGGAGCTGATGGGACCTAACGTAGTTACACGGGGCTCCGTCCATGTGACATCAAGTATGACGTTGATGTCCCGCAGATGTGTCCGGCGTCCCATAACGTCATCTCTGTCCTGAAGCAGGAATTGTCTACAGTTCCAAACCTAAACCAGTCTGATACATCCAGGCTGTTCTTCTTGGAGACTGATACCTTGTCATATGGATAAGAAGCAGTAATCTTTAACAAAATACCACAAATATATTATTACCCTGTGGATTCTTTTACTGCAAATTTTCTGCTGAAGAGAAAAATTATAGGACTGGCAATAAAAAGCTGCTCACAATTAAATAGGCCCTTACATCCTGACCTCAGATGTAAACTTCTTCAGTGGGCACATTCTACAACTTTGTAGACAAGAAACTGGATATCTATCTATCTATCTATCTATCTATCTATCTATCTATCTATCTATCTTTCTATCTCATATCTATCTATCTATCTATCTATCTATCTATCTATCTATCTAACTGTCTATCTATCTCATATCTATCTCAGTGTTGCCGAAATTCGGGCAGTTCTTCTGGTATCCCGAGATCTACCACAAGTGACTTGAGGCCCGTAGTATGATATCTATCTATCTATCTCATATCTATCTATCTATCTATCTGTCTGTCTGTCTGTCTGTCTGTCTGTCTGTCTGTCTGTCTATTGACATTGGCACACAATGAAATGACTATGAGGAAAATACACAATGCGTGTATGAGTTTTCAATTTATATATTATATAAAATACAGCATGCTCCATTTCCATTTACTAAATTTATTAAAATCCATGCATAAATAGACAAATAAAACATACTAAAACATTTTCAGATTACATGTATGTAACATGTCCTCACTACCTGGTATGCTTCATATGCCTCTACCCTACCATGGCCCTTATTCAAATAAAGAAATTGTTCTACTGTAATAATAATAATAATAATCATATAATATAATATATATTATATAAGACCACTATTCTTCTGAACATAAGAGACACCTGTATAAGTAAAACAAAGATTTAATAGAAATTCAATTTTCCTCTATTAAACTATGTGCAATAAGCAATGACTATCAGCTTTAATTACAATACTCATATGTAATTACCTTGAATGCATCATAAGCAATAAGCTACCTAATGAAAAAATAGAAGAAAAGTTATGCTAGGTCTCCTTTGATGTGATCTGAGTCCTTTTATTAACATTTGGGTGCATTACTTGATGTGTAATTCTTGAGTGGCTATATATACAAGGAATTAAGGAAGGCCGATTACCAGTCACTTCTAGCTTGTTTTGGTTTATTGATTACCGTAGTCTTCCATGGCTGTTTACTAACCTGTGGCCTCTAAACAAAAGTCTAACAGAATCAGGGATGTAACTATTTTATTTAATGTTAAACTACCCTCGTCCTAGCTTTCACTTTCTAGGCAATAAAAAAGGTTATAATGCCAGACATATTGGTGACCACAGGGATGCTCTAAAGTTGAGGAATGTGTAAATTTGCTCTTAAGTTGAGGAAAGTTGTAATTATGTCTATCTATCTATCTATCTATCTATCTATCTATCTATCTATCTATCTATCTATCTATCTCATATCATTGTAAATCTTCAGGAATCTTCAGGATTCACTGTAGACTAATTGGGAAACAGCCCTGCTCATGTGGACGCAGTCACTGGCCAATCATAGCAAGCAGCTGCGGACAAGCCATCAGTGGGAAGAAGACCAGTGGGTGCCAGTTGCCCACAACCCATGGGTAACTAGCAGTAACAGGATTGCTTTTAGGTTGGCCTTTAGCCAGCAGGTTTCTGAGCCTTAGGCTCAGTAGTTAATCAGGGAGCAAGGCCCTGAAGTTGGTCTGAGCAGTAGGCTCAGTAGTTAGGAATCAGGAGGGGTTATTCCCCTGTGTTTAATGGGCATTAGGCTGGTTAGTAATTTGGGTAGTTGTAGGACAGACTGTATCCAGGGAGCATTGGAATGGGACCAGTTATCACTGTCGAGTCAATCAACTGGAGGAGCAGGGTCTGGCAGGAGAGAGGGGGATTCTTGCCTAACTATTGCACCTGGGTGATGACTTGAATTTAGGCTGATTGCATCATCATGGCTCAACATGATAAAACATTTTATAGTCTCTGCTATCAAATAAGAATGTGTAAGTAACAATATGTAGTTTATACTGTTACCGTTATCACTTGGGTAAAGGCAGCAATATACAGTACATTTCTTTACCTTACCAGTTTGCATAAATGGGTTGCTGTGCATGGGGACACCTAATAATTAAACATTTTGCAAGTGACAACCCAATGCAGAATATGACAGTTTTTGGGGAATTTATTGAAGCATAGTCATTTGCTCATTTATGGTCATTAATGTTGCACTCAACTGGCTAGATTTACTAAATTTCTCTATGTTACGAGAACGGTTCACAGAGTCTAACTATTGGGTGGTATTCCAGAGCCCCTGATGGTGGGGATGGACTTGGCTGCGCCCTAACAGCCAGTCGCGGCCCCAGTGACCGAACTCATACTCATGGAGGAAACTGGAAAAGGCCAGACTTACACAGGGGTAAAGTGGAGACAAGCACAGGTGATACCTATACAGGTACCATAGGCATGGATGTGCCAAGATAGGGGCACAGAGGACAGCCAAGCTAGGCAAGATTAATACCAACAGGAGCAGATAAAGTAACTTAGTACTAGTACAGGACTGGAAATATAGAATAGTGCAGAGATACCCAGATGGGCTTAGATGCAGGCAAGTGTGGACAAGGTAAGCACAGATTGGTATAAGTACAGGCAGACTGTCATAAATAGAATGGTGCAGGAGGAAAGCACCAAAAGCAAAGTACACAGAGGAACAGACGTGCTAACAGACAGACTGGACAAACTAACAGGTGGAGATAATCAAAGTAGTGCAGATTGCAACACAAAACACAGATAATAAGCATAATAGTAACCAGATAACTGGAGTGCAGATTGTAATAAACAGCTCCAGGAGAGCAGGCGTTAAAGCGCAAAATCACAGGAAACCTGGAAGGCTTTACCCAAGGAGGGATAACACACAGGGGCTCACACACAAAAACTCAGCAGAAACTCACTCATACAGAGCAGACAAGGAACCTGGTGGGAGAGACAAGGAGGTAAACACAGGAGGAGGATCAGAGAATGAATCAGAATTCACAACAGGAGCATGGACAGGAACACCAGAAGCTGGAAACTTGAAGCTAGAAGCTATGACTGGCATGGGGGCTATCAACTGACAGCTATTTAAGGGGACAGCCACATCCCCATTGGCTGCTGAATGCACACAGCCAAATCTTCAGCTAGGACATCCCAGCTGTGAGGTAATCAGCTAGGATCCCTAGCAAGAAGAAATGCTGCAAGGGAAACATGGACCGGAGTACCCTGCAACAGTACAATAATAATATTACACGCTGCTTGTAACACTCTAGAGGAAAAACTGAGATGTTGCCCATAACTACCAATCAGATTCTAACGCACATTCTCTATTATGTAATAGGAAAGTGAGAGCTAGAATCTGATTCAATAGTATGGGCAACATTTCCATTGCTTTATTTTTGAAAAGTTTAGTAAATCTAGCCCAAGGTTTTTTAGTAGAACAATTCCCATCCTTCTATGCCAGGTATTAGCTATCCCTGTGCTGATGGAGAATGCTGGAGGTGTTATTTTCAAAACCTGGAGTGCTGAATATTGTCTAGACCTGAACCATATCCTTGCCCTATGCCTTGAATTGTAATCTTTAGATAGATAGATAGATAGACAGACAGACAGACAGACAGACAGATAGATAATTAAAAAAGTACAACATTCAAATAGTTCATAATTTTGTTTTGTCTTCCCATGTAATGTGCTTTTTCTTTGGGTAACTAATTATTGTCCTTACTAATTACTTACAGGTGTACTTCCCAGGTCAATATTAAGTCAGATTCCGCATACATTTAAGAACTGCCAAATTTATCATCAGAACCCCAATAAAAACCACACACAGCAAAGCAAACGTGACCTAATATTTATTGATCTTCAAAGTGTAATCTTGCTTAACCTCTAAACCATTCCCTGGGAACAATGTATCTGTATGGAGGTAGCCACAAACACTGCGCGTATCACACCAAGTTAGCCTCTATCCCGGCCGCACAACAATTCAACACATTTGGCAGGACAAAATTTAAACTCACAAAGATCTTTTCTTGTAAGCGGGAAAATGAGGAGGGGGGAGTGGCGTCCGGGAAAGAAAAATATTTTGTCTTGAAATATTACTGAACGAGGGCCTCTAACCTTGAAATTCTGTCTGGCCCTTTGCCTGGTTGTGTGGTTACCCCCAACTTGCGAACTAGTTCATCCTGTAAAAAGAAACTGCATACCAAAATGTCAGTAAATATTTTTCTTTCCCCTATTCAGTTTACGCTGGTATTTATGTAAGCTTCTGGCTGAACGAAATCTACAAATCACAGATTAACCACAGTTTAACCCCTTCCCCTTTGGGTTAATAAACATATTACACCATCTTGATGGAGGTAAGACGAAATATACTGTAATTATTACTTTGCAGTACTTTGTATGCATACAGATGGAGTAGAGTGTACAGGTTATTGCAATAGTGGAACATAATAATTCATTTAAATATTTAAAACTATTATACTACTACAATTATCCATACTGGGACAGAGGGTAGTGGTAGTTTGTTTAATCAATTTGTTCGTATATTTGTTTATATATACTTATATCTGGACATATATAAAGACTGCATATGTACTTTATAGGTTGTTGGGTTTTTATTGTAGTTTTATGATTCATTCTAGTTTTTATAAACCAATGAACATGTTAAAAAAGTAACAGATCAAGCTTAAAAGAAGAAAACAATGAACATTTGATACATGGGTTAAGGCAAAATGGTTTCCAAGATTGTACCATTTTAGTTTATTAAGGCTTGGTTAAAATTCAACATTATTTAATTAGGAGGTACCTCATTGTAGTGTGTGAAAAAGAGATTTAACACAAATTTTTTATGTGCGATTGAGTGCGCAAGGATGAGGTGAACTTGTTCTATAGTGTATAGTGTATCTATAGTGTATCGATGAGTGGCAGAACCCAAGGGAAAGGTGCCATTGTAGGCAGTAGGAAGCAATTTAGGGTATATGTAAGGGAACAAAAAGCACATGAGGGAAGAGGGCCCTGCTCATGAGTCTAGGGGGGAGCAGCAGACATACAGGACTGAAACAGAGGGGACTCCAGTCTGCTTAGCTACCTATAGAAGACACAAAGAAAGAAGACAGATGGACCTGGATGCTTATTACACGTGTTGCATGTGTCTATGCAGCATATATCAAATAAGCCCCATGTACCAAGTTTAATCTATAACAAATATACTGCTTAGTAAATTTGGAAGCCTAATAGAGAATTGGACAATGCAAAATGGAGAATGCAGCTCAAAGATTCAGGCTTATCGACGGCAGCCAATGGAAACTAGTCAACAGGAATCAGGTCAAATTTAGGCACCTGACACAGAGAAGTATAAGTCACAAAGATATATTTAGTCGTCCTAGGAAAGCACTTTGAGTTATGGTATTAAAGTATTTGGTAATAGGTACACTCTGAATTTACCCCATACAGTTATAGCTCCCAGGTTCTTTATGCAAAATACTGACATCATGTTACATTATTATGTACACATACATATTTCTCACCTATCCCTCACACACACTTAGAAAGCCCTCACCCAAACCTCTCCTATTTACCTCTCTGACATTATCTTCTGTCACAATCAAGCCTGCTCGATTTGCTCTCAAATGATTTTATCTTCCCACTTCTGCTTGTAAGACTTTACCTGTGCTGCTCCTTCCCTCTGGAACTCTTTCTCTCTTCCTATCAGACCTCCACCTCCCTCCCTCGTCCCTCATGTGCTTTATCTTCCTTCACATATACCATCATCCATTCCCTACTGCCTGCAATATCACATCTCCCTTGGTTTCTGCAGCCCTGCTGCTTATTTGGATATTCTGACTTGTAATGTAGAGCCCTTGTGACACAATCTTAATAATAATGGGGTAGATCCAGTACTAAGTACGTTAGCGTATTCAAGCTAGCCGGAGATGTAAAAACGCTATTTTGCATGTACTGCACATGCGCGCCGTAGATGTTATGACACATAACTCTGAACGTAAGTACCAGACTACTATCAACAGCGTAACTATGAACGAAGGGGTGTGCCAGCCATGCGACACCCGTAATTACGCTTCGGATGTGGGGTGAGGCATTTAAATCGTACAGTATGGTAAGCGCGTAAGTACGTGTAGCCATTACGGCCGACAGGAGTCACGCTTGGAAAAGTTAAGGTAGGGTTTAGAAAGCGTAACAGGGCTAAACTACGTATGGCCAAGGGGAGTGCATAGTAAATACACCAGCGTAAGAATGTTACGCTAGGAAACGTAATGGAAACATATCTCTGGATATGGCACAATGATAGTAATAATAATAATAATAATAGTAATAATAATAGTAATAATAATAATAGTAATAATAATAATAATAATAATAATAATAATA
>WWET01000673.1:524387-534636 GCA_011038615.1 Limnodynastes dumerilii | reverse complement strand
TTAGGGTACTATAAGGCACAGCATGCCCTGCAATACAAGGGCATGCTGTGCCTTATAGTACTAAAATCCGCAGCATGCTAAGGGTTAATTGCATGCACCGGAAGTTTTTATTAATGAAATAAATGAGGCCCTAGGAATGAGATGAACAGGCATCCTTACCAATCATATGCACATGAAAAATGATGGTCACATTGTCTTACTAAAACTCTCTGGGCTGATCAAGAGGGCTACCTTCAAGATGAAGATTTTATTTTACCTTGTATGTTTCATCTAGTTGCTATGACTATGGCCTAGACCAGGCATGTGAAATTAAAAACCCCAATTGGGCCAAATAAATGAAGTCTAAGGTTGTGTGGGCTGCAAGAAAAATAAAAAGGTCAAATCAAGCCTCCCCAGTATTCCCTATTCAAGTCTCTCCAGCCTCCCCAGTATTCCTCATCATGTCTCTCCAGCCTCCCCAGTATTCCCCATGATGTCTCTCCAGCCTCCCCAGTATTCCCCATCATGTCTCTCCAACCCCCAGTATGTCTCTCCAGCCTTTCCAATATTCCTCATCATGTCTCTCCAGCCTCCCCAGTATTCCCCATCATGTGTCTCCAGCCTCTCCAGTATTCCCAATTCATGTGTCTCCAGCTTTCCTAGTATTCCCCATTTATGTATCTGCAGCCTCCCCAGTATTCCCAATTCATATGGCTCCAGCTCCCCAGTATTCCCCATTTATATGGCTCCAGCTCTCAAGTAATCCCCATTCATATGGCTCCAGCTCCCAGTAATGACCTTTTCTGTAGTCACTAGCCTCCCCTGTTTATGCCTTACTTACCTTTGATGCCTTCTGTCTGTGTCTCTCCTTCGCGGTGCACTCTGTATTCTAGCTCTTCTTTGTGACGCTGGCCGTAAAGCATTTTGTTTCCTGCTATCGACCAATGCAGCAATTATATACTGAAAAGCAGTTTGCTATCAGCTCTCCTGTGTACCTTCTTTGGCAGCTTATTCAAAAACTCATTCCTCTATCCTGGATGGCCATTACTTTGCTTTTCAATTGGCGTTCAGCTTGACACTCTTTTTCCTATCCTTCATACCACCTTGGTGACTGTTGTGCTTTCTAATGGCCACACAGAAGCAAAGGAGCTAATATTGGCAGAGGATGGGTATATGGTGATGACTGCTGGATGACAGTATTGATGCACCTGCCATTAAGGTCTGAAATATAGAACTCAAGTTAATCCCAACCCAACAGTATTTATGTTATTTAGAAAAGATTTTCGCTAATTTATTGCAGTAAGTGACACACGGTTATGGATTTATTTACTTTTACCTTTCTTTTGCTTAATGGCAACACCACTGGTGCCAGCTCCTATTAGATTTTCCAGTAACTATGTTATACCTAAGTGACTTAAGAAAATGGTAATCATGTTTATGTGACTCTGTACTGATGTCTTCTAAGTGGGGATTAAAACCTTGATGACTTTTACTAATTGCAAGATGGATACTTGGAAAATATGACATAGATGTCTTCCTTATAAAATCCTTGATGATGAAACAGTTGTTAATTTTAGTTGAAACAACTCAGATAAATATTTCTCTGGAAACGAGTGATGTTTATTTAAAAACCCCTAAGAGGAACTTTCAAGTTTCCAATGAAAAATGGAACATTTAAAAAGCAACACTTTGACGACATTGCTTTGATGAAATTTATTCATCTGTTTTTTAAAATGCACATATTAAGCATGTAAAATGTATATTAAACATCTAATGTGAACTTGGCTACCTTTCCAATAGAAATACCTGAAAAAGACGTCGATATTTACTATACTCTACTATGTCTGCTACTACTTTGCTCAGGACAATTCTATGCCCCCTTGTTATGTTGCATGTATCTCAAATACGGCAGTAACAATTAAAGTACTAGATGTATCTTGAAGGTGCAGCATTATGCCTGTATTGAGGGAAGATGTGGGTGCAGGGCATGTTGGTTCCAATAGTTTGGGGGACTCGTACCGCCCCCTCACTATCCAGTACGTGGCTCAGTGCTGTTGATAAATAACTTGACAACAGCTAACAACTTAGCATTGTCCTGTCCCCCCTCCTCCCATCTCCCTGGCTGGCATAGGTCAACACTATGCTGTCAACTGAGCTACCAGCCACTGTCAGCTTCTGTGGAGCCCTGTAGTAGCTTCAATCCTCTGCACTCACGGTTATTACACCACTGATAAAGTTCTATTTACATTTGCCATGCTCTTACCTAAAAGTAACTTCTAAGTAAGAATTTAGGTTATTCCATATTTACAACCAGGCAATGGTGGAGACACCCCAGATTTCTCATCCCAGGATGGCGTCAGGATAAAGAATACTTATCCTCCAAAGTTTTTAGGCTATAACTGTCACACCCTGAAGAATATCATTCCCCAAAAATTATTCCTGAAGGTTTTATAAAGACATCCTGTCATGGGATCAGTGTTCCTTTAAACTTATAGAATTAATCGTACAAGAAAGGAAGAAAGATAATATGAAAATAGGGAATTAAATGAATGAATTGCCATTTCAAGATTGAGAGGAATAAAAAGAACTAGAGAGAGACCTTTATAGATATAGTGGATAAGAAGGAGCAAGCGATCATAAGAAAGAATCAGAAAAAAACTAGTTAGTGACAGTGTTGAAATATTACCTCAATTAGAGATATAGATTCCCCACAACTCCCATTCCAAATTATAGAATGTCTTCTGAATAAAAGAAGCAAAAGTAAAATCACAATTCCAAATAGGTACCTCTAGAAAAACTTAAAACCTTAAACCTAAGTTACATAAGGAAATCTCCATACCTAGCAATAAAGATTATTTATCCCACCAACATTATCCTTCAGATTTATAACCAGATTACCAAAAAGCACGTCATCACTATCCCCAATGCCATTTCCAATATCAAGGACAAAATCAACCTAGAGGTAATACATACCCACATAACAAGTGGGGAACTGTCCATTACAAAAGTAATCACCAGCCCAGTAATGAACAACAACATTTTTTTCACCCTAGGTTTGAAGGTTATAGGAACTTTGGGTCTGATCTAGACCCACGCCAATGCGCTGTGCTTAGTAAAGGTTTGGTTCTGAGGTGGTTACCCCTCAACTACATTGCCCCCATCTGTTTAAACCCAAGTCCACATTTTTTCCAATGCAAAACAATGATCATTTTTGTAAAAACATTTGAACATTTAGCAAAAAGAGATCTAGAGAAACTATAGATATGAAGGAGTTTTAAACAGGGCTCAAAGTGAAGTGGTAAATGGGGGTATGCAATACGTCACTTCTCCCACTGGTTTAATTGAAAAGCTAAAAATCTCCATTCACTTCTATTATTTCTATATTTTCATACCGCCACTTCTAAATTTCCATTATTACCACTGGTTTTAAACATAAAAAAAACCCATAAAAATAATCTGAGCCATCTAGACAGGAAATCACTCCAATCTCTAAAAAGAACTCTGCAGATAAAGGACAAATAAATAGATAAATAAAGAAATAAATAGATAAATAAAGAAATAAATAGATAAATAAATAAATAACGATTTGTGCTTTTATATAAGTGGGATTATAAAGCAGAAATAGAGTCTCAATTGAATGACTCCACTGCTTATCAAACATTGAAGTGGAATCCCACATGTATTTGGGGTTTCTTTAAGTTCAGAATCCCACATATGGCCTACCCAAAATTCATAAGAATCATACAAAACCCTAAGGGTTGTCCTATTGTGTCTGGTATAGGGTCATTAACTTTTAAACTATCAATAATTATTGACTCTTACCTATAACTGCTTTTGAAAGAAATAGTCTCCTATTTTGGATACAACAGGTATACTATATAAATTACAAAATTTGGTATGGCACGATCATTAGATTTTGGTGACTGCAGACATCACATCTCTGTACACTGTTAAGCATGAGAAAGGAAGTAACACTGTCAAATATAATTTAGGAAAATCTATTTTACCTACAGATCTTGAAGAATTTTTAACTGAGGGTATTTATTAATTTTTAGGAACAATTACTTTATGTTTGATGGAGCGTTTTATAAGAAGATTAAGGGGACTGCATGCTTTGCTATGCTAATATGTTTACGGTTTGGTGGGAAGCTTCCACCATTCCTAAGGCAGGAGCCTGGTAATCTGGTATAGATATATAGACGACATATTTTTTTAATATAGAAAGGCTAACAAAATATGCTGAATAGTTTTTGTAATAATCTTAATTCTAATGAACAAAACGCTGTATCATTTATCTTATCATTTCAAAGAATACCATCAATGCAATGTTTCTCCTATTACAGATTTTTATGGAATTCAATTTGTAAAAGGCAAAGGCAGATTAATGAATTCCTCTGAGGTACTAGCTAAAACAGAGATGAAATACATCTTTGACTTGAAAACCTTGGAACCCAATGGTCTAAAGCAAGATTTCAAATTAAAGTGGTTTCTGTAATTCTTACCTACAATATTTGTTTCCTTTTATACATCGCAGCATTTCTACATGTGTTCTGATGCCAGAGTAAGATATATTATGGTATCGTCTTTATTTGTAATCTTCACTGAATATAGATATTTATTCAGTCTCTGATTGCTATTCTGGTTTTTATGATGCAAAGAATTATTATAATCACTATGTCCTGTCATTATGTTTATTCCATTGTATATGTTTTCTTGCTGTATTGGTTTTAAATGTATTTTTTTTTTTTATTTATTTTTTTACTACACATCCGTACTACTATGGCTTATTTAAGTGTCAAGGAAATTAGGCTAATTAGGTGAATTATCATCCAGTGCACCTAATTAAAGATCGTTTAAATATCTGCCTTGCACATCCATGGATTACCACTTTGAGAAAGAGGTTCACACTACCATGATGATCCACAAATCTCCAGAATAACAGACTCGTCCAGCGATCACTTCAGCTATTCATCCAGCGTTGCAATAAGACGACCAGCCCAGGCATTCAGGGTCTTCAACCAAAATAGAAGTTGCTCAGATCAATTCATACATGCTCTAAGACAGTATACACACAGAATGGAAGCTTCTCAGATCAATTCATAGGTAAATGCAAACAGGTGCATGAAAGCACGGGGGTAATCTGATAGCAACAGAAACACAGGAAAGGAAATGCCCAGCAATATTGTCATTACCAGTAACAGTCTATACTATTCCATCTGTAAAATAAAATGCAGAAATATCCATTGGAAATATTTGCAAATATATGAAAAGCAATATATCTTCACCACTGGACTGCAGTGGTTTTCTCCATCTTTACCCTGGTAGGATCAAAGGACTTCATTTGGAACTTTAAATCTGCAGCTTGTTGACACTTAAAGCTATTGAATTGACTCAGCAGCGCTGTCATTGAGTACTTCTTCTTTGTTTCATTACATGTGTCCCTGTCTTCTGACTGCTGGGATCCTGGGAGTGTGAGAGTATGAGCAGTAATGGCCAGGCTGACAATACATTTCCACATTTCCAATTACTTATGTTTTTAAAATATAGTATTTTACAAATTCAGCCTAAATATATTTGTCCAGGCTCCGCTTCCAGTGCTGATGCTGCTATCCAACTTTGACTGATTTTTCTGCCACCATATTTTGTCCCTAAATGTCAAGTTTAAACCTTTGACAGACAGTGCTCTTGAGTTAAGCTTGAATGTGCGGAAGCCCCACTAACCAAGGTACAGGAACCTACTGTTACATGCCTTCAAGACTGGGTCTTTCTGTCAGAGTGTTAGTTGGAGATTACAACACCTGTCTTCCAATAAGATTGCCATCTCTGGAAGGTATTAATAGGAGGAGGATCTGCAGATTCAGTAACCAGCGTTGTAAAGAGCTTCTTCTCCTCCTCAGGACGTCAGAATTAGGACTGATGCACACATCGGCACAGAATAAGTCCCGCATGCATGGGGGCAAGACTCAATGCAAATGAGCTGCACAAGGGCTACTAATGTACAGTATGGGCGTTCCTCTTAATTTAGGACTGATTCACAAGTAGGAGTGCCTTGTGCCTTGTAGCACAGGAAAAGTTACGGTAACCCTCAACTACTCGTAGATTGATGAACTGTATTGTTTGCTGTGAGGCCATGCATTATCATTTACTTAGTTGAGGCCACACCTGCTGCGTGTTTTTAATGAATAGATGTGTTTCTTGAAAATGAAACAAATAAAGGCTTGTTTTAAAATACTATGATAAGTTTATATTTGGTAGCCAGTTTATTGTTTCAACCTTGTAAAGGTAGCCATTTTTTTAAAAGATTTTTTTCACTTTAAATTTTGTTACCAAACACCATTAGATTTACTTATTTAACTGTGTTGGTTGTTTCTGTAGTTTATTTTATTTTAAAAAATGTTCTTTTTAAATGTTTATGAGACAGTGCAGTATGCATTTATGCAGTTTTAGTTTTGTTAAATAAGTCATGATTTTTGTTTTTAAAGTTGTATTTTTAATACTACTTTTATTTAAATATGTCAATGAGAGTACTTTAAAAATAATATTTACTTTTCAGAATCATATTCAGTGCATCTGAATCATGACCAATTTTAAGCAACTAAAGTACGGCTGATTCACGGCTAATAAAATCAGCATGTACTTAAATATACGCCTACTTCCTTACGTGGCACTCCCGGGCACACACAGGGGGAGTGGTTAATCAGGGTTCTATATTTTCTCTGAATCGGTATTAAAGATTTATGACAAGAGTATATTTAGGTAAGTACACAAATTTACTTTTAACTGTGGATATGGTCCCAGATAAATAGCTACACGCTTGTGAGCGAATTTACGCGTGGCGGACACGTAAAATCGCATTTTGGTAAGTGCTGTGCATGCGCGCAATAGAAAATACGCTCCATAATGTAGCGTAACTCTGAGTATATGGGTCATTCACGTATTTGTTGTGTAAATCCGTATGTGTAGGCGTGCCAATTTTACGTGAGTTAAAAATACGTCTGAAATACGCTATGTAGGCTGGGTTTGTATTTAAAGTGTACAGTATGGGCGTGCTTAGCTGCGTAAATACGTGTTGCACATACGTACGTGAGCGGATGACATCGGTTACGTGGGCAAAAGTTAAGGAAGGGTTTGGAAAGCGGATCTCGGACAAAATACGTACATTCAAGGGGTGTGCCTAGGGTAGTGTATAGAAAGTATGCGTGCGTAAATACGCTACGCGAGTAAACGTATTGAAAGCGGCTCTACCCCATTCACTTGATGCTCTTCCAATCACTGGATACCAAATTTTCTCTATGGATGGTTACATCGTCATCTTGCAAAACAATCCTACTCTCTAGAAATAAAATTCAACAACTATGTTGCTCTATGTCTAGCAAATTCAAGTAGAGTTTAACACTGACCATGGCCTTTATTGCAATAAGTGCAGCCACACCATGGCAGGAAAATAAACCACACATTACTGGGTCACTAGAATTCATCATAGTTGGAGCTCTAGGCTTCTCTCATTTCTTAGGCTGACACAGCAGGAACTTGTCCATCTGTTGAAAACATGATGTAGGATGATTCATCTGACCACATCACCTTCCACCATTACTCAGTAGTCTTTTGTTGGTTATTTTTGCACTTCTGAATTCACAAATGGGACTTTTAGGATGTGAGAAGTTTATTCTCTGGAACAAACAATGAAACCCTCCTCTGTGGAGCTCACTTACTGTAACTGTCTAAGCTTGCTGTAGATTAGATCAGCAATTTCTCACAGTATTTCAAATTAGCATCCACAATAAAAATTGCACAGGCTATTAAAACATCAATATTTCAGTAACTCCCAATTTTAAATACTATCATAAATTGCATTTGCATATATTGGACCGGATTTACAGTTAATGGGCCGGATCCAGAACTACGTCCGTCTTCCATAGATGGACGTAGTTCAATAAACAGTAGCTACTGCGCATGCGTAGTAGCTATTGTACGTAATCTGCATATCATTTCGATATGTAGATTGCGTATATGCGGTCTTTTAGACCGCATATACGCAATCTACGTATCGAAACGATACGCAGATTACGTACAATAGCTTTTAGTAGCCTGTTTATTGAACTACATCCGTCTATGGAAGACGTGCGTAGTTCTGAATCCGGCCCAATAACATTAAAGGACTTCCGCAAGTCACTTTAATGTTATAACTGTGCATTCGCTCACCAGATGTTACATAGTGGATCGCCATATGGATGGAAGGAAATTTAGTCTGTAAGGAAATCCGTATGGCAGGGCGTTCCATGCGGCCGCAGACCTAGTAAAAACTTAAGGTAAGAATCTGGACATGGAAGTGTCTAGATTTAATACCGTCTGGGTGGAGTGCAGGTGGCATGCATACCCCGCTACGTGCGTGTGCCTATGGACCCCTGCACACACGTAAAGCGTGTGGGGGTCTGGATCTGGGCCAACGTCTGTAGAGTTTATATATAACCAGAGTCTTATTTTTAATGAAAGATCATGAGGAGTTAGTAGGCTCTTAACCGCAGTTCCAAAGTCCTTACACATAACCAATGAGCTGTTATAACTCATTTTACCTCGGAGACACAACACAGGGAAAACCAGGTGGTAATGAAAGTACTGGAATCCGTCACTGGTATATAGTGGAATTGTGAACCGAGGGAGGACTGCACCTCTTGCCGTGTGAATTAGAAGCCGGTTGGTATTCTCCTTCTTGATGGAAAACTGCCTCCGACGCTGAGTCCGTCCAGCTTCTCTGGAGCTTAGTTAAAGATCCAGACTTGAAGCAGCTAAAGGCCTGGAGTAACAGGGGAAAAAAACTGATTGTGAAGCAAGTAGACCAGAAATCGATCTTTGATGTGTAGCATAAGCATGAAAAGTGCCTTGACGCGTTTCACAGCATTAATGCGAAGGTAGTATAGTTTAGTATAGTGTAGTGTATAGTATTATCAATCAACTTCTATGATATGAAACAAAATGTTAAAACAGAAAGATGTGTTAATAAGTAGTATAACAATTTTTTTAAGACGTTAAGATGGTGGGGTCAGTACCACGAGAGAAAGGTCACTATTATTTGAAAGGGGCGTCTTATAACATAAAATTCCAAAGTGGCTCTCAAATCGATTGCTTCTGCTTCAAGGTGGAGAAGCAATCGATCATCTCCGGGACGAAGTCTCCATGCAGAATGGTGAGTATTTAACCCACCCTAACCCTTATCCTAATCCTTACCCTAACCCTCCCCTTCCACTATTCTAACCCTAAGACTCCCTTCCAACAGCCTGACCCTAAGACCCACTTCCCATAGCCTAACCCTAGGACTCCATTTCCTGCAGCCTGACCCTAAGTTTCCCCTACCTGTAGCCATTTGTCATATGTCTAATGAAATACCTACCCATTCATAAAAAATAAAAAAAATTCTAATTAGCTGTATTTTCAAAATAGAGGCAGATGAAAATGATATTTTGGCTGTCTCTATTGCGTAAACAGCATGTTTGCAGCAGGTCTTCTGCATCCCTAATTATTCTTATATATTTTTAGAGACAGCCTCTAACTGTTAATTTAATCCTTTGTGTAGAGATTTTTATTTTAGTGACATTTTATGTAGATTTGTATAATGGGTTTTATGCTGGAAAATCTAAAATCTAAATCTAATTGGTAATAGTGTATTTAAAGTATTTTAATACTGTGTGTTTTTAGTATACCCAGTGTTTGCCTAGGTAAAGTAATAAAAGAGGTATTCATACAAGACTAATCTAGTATACTAAAGTAAAGTAAATCCATTTGTCCTTCTCTGTATAAATTACCCAGATGGGGCAGGAAAAAAAATCATAGTTTATTCAAATGGTGTTATTTACTGTTGTGATAGAACTAAAAATATTAAAAGATTCAGATACTTTTTGGCATGTAGTTGCCGCTGCAGCATTCTCTATTTCGGAAACAATGTGGAATGTTCCTATTTCGACAAGGTAACTGTCACAACTGTTATTAAGGTTAGTCTGCTAGAAGGAAATATTTAGGGTTAGGGATGAGGATGGTTGGAATTAGGGTTAGGGGATAGTTAAGATTAGGCTGCAGAAAAGGAATGGTTAGGATTAGGCTACGGAGGCGGTATGGCTAAAGTTAGGCTGTGGGATGGTTTGAGTTAGTGTTCAAGGAGGGTTAAGGTTGGGGTTAAGGGAGTGTTAAGGTTAGACTGAGGGAAGGGGGTGGTTACGGTTAGGATGAAGAAAGAACCTGTCGCCATTGGAATATTTGAAGACACACAAGTAGCAGG
>WWET01000673.1:509183-524358 GCA_011038615.1 Limnodynastes dumerilii | reverse complement strand
AATGACGCTATCTTGCCAAAAACTGCCCGAAAACAGCACAATATAACACTAGCAAATGTATTCGATGTAACACAATCAGGATTGTAGAGAAGTTTTTTCTTAATATGTTTATTAAAAGTTTAATATAATGAAAAGTTTTCACTTATGCTTGATATATTGACTATCCAGTTAAGTTAACTCAATAGACAGACAGCTGCTTATAACCAAACAAAACAAAAAATAAGATTATACATTATATTTATTAGCTTTACATACTTACAAAGATTTATTCAGCTTGAACACTGCAATTGGATAATATACCACAATATATTATATTCATGTTGTCTGTAGACCTATATATGTTCTATGCTGTAACTGTAGTTGCAATACCAGACCTGCTTATTTTACAAATATATATATCATCTAGTTTCCAGTTATATTTTGTTTATAGAAGGCCTGGCCAACCTGAGTCTCTAAATATCGCTACAGCTTCTAGGATATTAATTAACTAAGATTTCCATAACAGCGCTTCCCACTTTGACCACTTGGGTATATAATTAACCAGAAATCCATTTGATATAGTATATGAAAAAAAACTGTGTATTTAAATGTTGGTACATCTTCGGATCAGTGCTTTTATTTTTCTTATTTATTATTGAAAGCCGGTATAATGGGTAATTGTTAGAGTCAATGATAGAACTACAGTATCTACCTAAACTGTGTAAGTCAGGGTTTTTAGCACTGTGAAGGAAGTAGCGTCTGCTTTTAAACCTGTGGCTACCAAAACATTTTACCTTGGTGAAGAATCTACTTATTAGTAGACTATGTTATCACTATAACACTATAGCTGCCTCCACTCTCTGCATACGACATATATTTAAATATGGCATCTGCTAAAGTTGGCACACTTGTTGAAGGTAAATGCTCTACCACATCTAAAACATTTGTCTACATTTTATTTATCCAATCAATGCAGTCATTATTTATTCCCTCTACTTCCCCTTAATAAAATCCTAATTTAATCTATTAGAGATTTACAGAGGAGCTTAACTACCTAGAAGAAGGAATAACATAATTAATCAGGTAGAATCCGTATCATGACTTAACTAGAAACGTAACATTAACAGTAATTCTTGTAAAAATATACTTGACTGGAATATCTAATAAATGTAGACATAAAAAGGCAATAAAAACACCAAACAAATGATTTTTCCTTCCTGAATTTACATCTTGAGACAATTAGCATACATGACTGTTTTATGAGAATAGTGAAGAGAAAGTCTTCTGTAATTTCTTCCACCAGGGCTCAAACTCCCATATCCTGTTTAAATGTAGAGCCCAAATTATTTTCATAGAACATTTCCAGGTTTAGGAAACCATACTCATTCATTGTAATAGCAATTATCATTGGGTTTGGAATACTGTGACTGCTGGTCAGGAACATTTTACTAGGCGTGTTTCTCGTGTAACTTTTTAGCAGACAACACCTACTGTGCTGGTCCTGTGGTTTTTGGCAAATCCACACCACCAAAAGGTAAGATGTAAACCAATAGTTATCAATATACTGAAGACCAATAAATAGACTTACATTACCGCACCTGTTAATCATTCCCTCAAATTTCTGATTTCACAGTCAATGGAAAAGTTGTTTAAAAAAAAAAAAAGAACCGTTAGTAAATTGGTAGTTTCCCAAGGAACACAATGCATTAAATCACAGTTTCTTAGTCAGATGTTAAACAAATCAAATACAAGAGGAAATGAAGACGTGTTTGAGTCACTGATCCACCATAAACTAGCCATCATGGCTTGCCAATACATACAATGCCATATATTTACTCTTGTTAAACTCTACATTACCATTTTTCATCTTTTCCACTTAGTACAGAGTATTCTGTATAGCAAAAGTAATCAGATCACCATATGGTAGAAAATCGATGGAGGACTGTTGACGATCATTAATGCAGAGTAGGCATGACTAACATTTGTTACAGATAATTACAGAATATTTTAGATAATGTGCTCTTATAATCTGCTCTTTTGTATACATTTTAAGGCAGCTATCCCCATTTTGACAATTAGAAGGGTATATGTCGAGATCAGAGATGGGTCTTATTTTATCCACATTTGCGTTCAATGTTGGGGGTTACTACTTACCAAGCTCTCGCTAAACATACATTCATTTGTTTTTACAAATATTTCCTTTATTTTTGTGTGCATAAGAACTTAGGGATTGATTAAAGTTTATAGATGACAACTTTTGCAAATGAATATTAGAAAGATTCTGAAAAGCATTGTGTTCTGTACCACTAAAGGGCTGTGTCCTGTGTCACCAAAGTAGTGGATCCTGTGCCACCAAAGGGCTGTGTCCTGTGAATAGCTCCACCTATGGTTGTATCTAGCGCTGCCAATAAAAATGGCAGCATCAGTAGTTACTGATAGCAAAATTGTCAGTGAATAAATACTTCAGATATACTTCAGGAGATATGTTGACCTCTTCATCTTTATAGAAAAGAGGAAAGTAGGTGACACTGCAACTGATTAACAAGAGCCTAAAGTGTATTTTTAATGTCTATCTCTAATATTGAAGTTATTTTGTGTTAGTTAGCTGCTAGTCTGAGTACATTTTGGCCTCCATGAAAATGGCCACCTCCATATTCTGTCATCTTACTGCATCATGGAGAAAGCCAAACAGTTTAGGGAGATCACTGACTTTCAGGGAAAGTTGGGAGGAACTATGTCTATTTTACATATATTAGTGAAATATTCTATTGAATCTATTTTAATAAGAATATTGAAATATATATAATTGCATGTCAGGCAAATATTTACAAACTTCCACAGTATGATTTAGAGACCTATACATAATATTGTTTATACATATATATCACAATGGCTATGTTCCCGGTGGAACTTGCTGGTTGTTTGGATATATGGAGTTAAAGGAGACACCACACAATTCTTAGTCAAAGTGTATATTTAAGAATCATATGAAAAAAATATTTTTATTATTTTTATTTTTATTTTATTGCTTGTCAAAGTTTTGCTATGATCCAGGAGCTCTTATATCGATTGTTGTTGAGCTGGACATGTCAAAATTGTCTCGTAGGTGAGGCCGGGGAGCTGACCTTGTGATCATCCTATTGCAGGCTGGACTATTGATATTTACAAAACATACAACCATGAAAACAATCCCTGGCACAATCCCTTCTTTAGCATTGCCAGGATATTCAAAGATAGCCAGAAGGTTCTGGCTTTGCTGGAGAAGGAGCTAGCAGCTGCTCTAAGGAGGATTGCTGGTGACTACTAAGACCTACTTTTATCAACATGATCTCCATACTGAGATTCTACACTTGTTGAATCTCACAACCCCACTGTCTCCAGCATTCTGTGCGGAGAGGCTGGACTTAGTGCTCTTGAAATCAGTGAATTCACAAACAATGTCACTTTACTAAATGCCGGAAAGGATAAAGAGGTGATATACAAAATGATATGCTGAGCTGTCAGATCAGATAATCTGTTGATCATTGTTGACCATATCGTGAGATCACTCAATCACCCAACACTGGGAGATAAAATAGCTTATCTGTCGGAACTGCTCAGTCTATACCTGGCTTTAGTAAAGGCTAAGGCTCGATTAAGGGTTTCAGCTACGCTAGGATAATATATTCATGGCACTTCCACCCAATGGCACTGTATAAATGTGTATGTATGTATGTCACTGTCAGTGAAGAATAGCCTTAAGAGCCACCATTAGTAAATTTACATTTTGCAGCAGTTGCCCATGTTCAGGTAGTGATAAAGCACAGGTCTACATTGGGTTCATTCCTGATGTGCCCCCCTAGACCACCACACCTTAGGCTTCAGCCTCATTAGTTTACTGACTGACTGGGCCATGATGCTATAATTATAAACATCCAAATATGGGTTTGTTTCTTATTATGTGAGGGAACCTATAAGGCTTTTTTTGTACAAACTTAAATACTCTGTGCACACATCTCTTTAAGTTCATAAATGACCTTTCAACTTTATAAGACTTCTGGCAGTAAAGACCTTGGACAATGTTAATGCCATTAAGACCACCTGGGGCACTTAGGAAACTCATTATTAAGAGAATTTATACTTACTTGGGATAGACACGCACTTTTCCTGAGCATAAACCATTAATATACTTAATGGGTACAGGAAAAGGACTGATAGATCTTTTAAAGCTTCCAACATTCTATGTACCTACACTACCATGGTAAGTAACTGTGATTTTTTGGGACATTTTAATAGGGAAATTTGATGTTTGCTTAGTGTAAAGGATTCCACCAGTGACATAAATCTATTGCAAGAATAGAAGACCTAATGGTCTTATAGTTTGGCTTTTTAGGTCCATGTACTTTATTATATATTATAGACGTTTACTTTGAGATTTATGCGTCCCTATTTGTTTTGCTGAATAATTGAATAAATCTTTCTAAAATTAGGTACGGCAATGTATCTTCTGTGTTTAATACATTTTGATCTTTATTTCAAGCAAGCCCAGCATCCGTGTTTTCATAAGACATTTTTAACTGCTGCAGGAAGCAATATTTTTTTTTTTGCCACAATTTACAGACTTCACGGTAAGGTGTATAAAACCAAGCTGAATGTTCTAATAAAATAGACTCCAGTCGGCATGCAGTAGGGAGCATAAGTCAACTGGCTTGTCACAATTACTTTTTGGGAAATAATTTTTGTCAACCGCAGCCTTGCTGTTAAATATAAAGAAAATGTTATTTCTCTAAATTGAAATACAGGTGGTCAGTACCCATTTTCCATGACTTACAACCAAGCGTTGGCAAATTTCTGACTGCAGGCAAAACATGGCTCTTTAGCATGGAATCGTGTGTTCGATTCCTAGGATAGGCATTATCTGTGTGAGTTTGTATGTGTTTTCCCTGTGTCTTTGTAGGCTTCCTCCCACATTCCAAACATATGCTGGTTAATTGGCTGCTGACTAAATGTGCATATATGTGTTAAGGAAGTTAGAATGTAGATCGAACGGGGAAGGGACAAATGTAAAATATTCTCTGTAAAACACTATGGGGTAGATCCAGACCAACGTCCTAGTTACGTATGTTAGCGTAGCGTATTTACCCTATGGTAAGTACTATGCACTCCCCCAGGCACTCCCATTGGACAGACGTACTTTTGCTGATTTACATCTACCAAACTATACCTTAACTTTTCCAAGCGTAACCGCTATTGTACTTAGGTCTGGATCTGGCCCAATATCTGTTAATAAATTAAATATTTATAGCCTGTTTAAAGATAAATTGCATATACGCAATCTACGTATCGAAACGCATGCGCATTAGCTATTGTTGGTTGAATTACGCCCGTCTATGGAAGACGGACGTAGTTCTGGATCCGGCCCATTATCTTTCTGGGGATCACAGCATGGGTAAGTATAACTAAATAGCTAAATATACAAGCAAGTATATTAGTAATGATAGGAGACCAGATCCAGAATGTGTAAGTACCTGATGTGAGTGAACTGTGAATGCATGAGCAGGTTGAAATAGGTACCCATTCCCAATAGCAATTTTCTATGTTCCGAGCATTTCAGCAATGATTTGAGCCACCATTCAGCTGTTGGCTGTATTGTTCTCGAAATAGAGCCAGCCGGATTGGCAACCGCATACCCCCCGCAACGCATGCATTGAAGAAAAAAGTTCTGGTGACATTATCTTCCTGGGGATCACAGCATGGGCAAGTATAACTAAATAGCTAAATATACAAGCAAGTATATTAGTAATGATAGGAGACCAGATCCAGAATGTGTAAGTACCTGATGTGAGTGAACTGTGAATACATGAGCAGGTCTAACACACACTGGAATGCAGTACGCCCAATGCTGCATTCCGGGCTGGGACGTTTTATGACAGTGGGGTGTAAGTGGTCTATGCTTGGTGGACGAAGTGAGACATTAAAATTTTACTGTAAGGGCTTGGCTAAGTCTTTACGTATAACCCAGCATTACAAATGTGACCCTTACACACAGGGCTGTGTTTGTAAAAATTATGGTAGAGTTCTGGACTCGTAAGCTATGTACATGCGAAAGAAGAGCAAGGGGTGTGCACTATCCTCGCACATATGGACTTTAGGATCACACGAAAGTCAATCCATTCCATATGAATGGCCTTGCAAGCAGCTCTGCATACAAAAGTCAGGTCCATCAACTCTAAAGCAGAGCACACACTACGCTACACTCATCACAGTGAGCACACACTGCCCAATATTCAGAGATATCCCTCCACCAGCCTGTGTTGGTCCTAATAGGATCAGACCATAAAAACTGAACAATCTGATTTTCAGGTCTGTGAATTTTAGTACATTGACCCTGATTGACCTATTTTCATAAGTGTCCTGATATGGCCATATCTCACCTTAACAAAACCCTTGTAGCTGCCCTTGAGGAAGTCGCTCCAGCTACCCCTCATACACCATGATGACCTCAATGTCAGCCAAGGCACACTAAGTAAACACTAGACCTTAGAAAGCTATCTACACCTATCTCCTCCTGATCTCTCACTAAACTATCTACACCTATCTACTCCCGATCTCTCACTAAACTATTTACACCTGTCTCCTCCTGATCTCTCACTAAACTATTTACACCTGTCTACTCCTGATCTCTCACTAAACTATCTACACCTATCTCCTCCTGATCTCTCACTAAACTATTTACACCTATCTACTCCTGATCTCTCACTAAACTATCTACACCTATCTACTCCTGATCTCTCACTAAACTATCTATACCTATCTACTCCTGATCTCTCACTAAACTATCTATACCTATCTACTCCTGATCTCTCATTAAACTATCTACACCTATCTACTCCTGATCTCTCACTAAACTATCTACAACTATATACTCCTGATCTCTCACTAAACTATCTACAACTATATACTCCTGATCTCTCACTAAACTATCTACAACTATATACTCCTGATCTCTCACTAAACTATCTACAACTATATACTCCTGATCTCTCACTAAACTATCTACAACTATATACTCCTGATCTCTCACTAAACTATCTACAACTATATACTCCTGATCTCTCACTAAACTATCTACAACTATCTCCTCCTGATCTCTCACTAAACTATCTACAACTATCTCCTCCTGATCTCTCACTAAACTATCTACAACTATCTCCTCCTGATCTCTCACTAAACTATCTACAACTATCTCCTCCTGATCTCTCACTAAACTATCTACAACTATCTCCTCCTGATCTCTCACTAAACTATCTACAACTATCTCCTCCTGATCTCTCACTAAACTATCTACAACTATCTCCTCCTGATCTCTCACTAAACTATCTACAACTATCTCCTCCTGATCTCTCACTAAACTATCTACAACTATCTCCTCCTGATCTCTCACTAAACTATCTACAACTATCTCCTCCTGATCTCTCACTAAACTATCTACAACTATCTCCTCCTGATCTCTCACTAAACTATCTACAACTATCTCCTCCTGATCTCTCACTAAACTATCTACAACTATCTCCTCCTGATCTCTCACTAAACTATCTACAACTATCTCCTCCTGATCTCTCACTAAACTATCTACACCTATCTACTCCTGATCTCTCACTAAACTATCTATACCTATCTACTCCTGATCTCTCACTAAACTATCTATACCTATCTACTCCTGATCTCTCACTAAACTATCTATACCTATCTACTCCTGATCTCTCACTAAACTATCTATACCTATCTACTCCTGATCTCTCACTAAACTATCTATACCTATCTACTCCTGATCTCTCACTAAACTATCTATACCTATCTACTCCTGATCTCTCACTAAACTATCTATACCTATCTACTCCTGATCTCTCACTAAACTATCTATACCTATCTACTCCTGATCTCTCACTAAACTATCTATACCTATCTACTCCTGATCTCTCACTAAACTATCTATACCTATCTACTCCTGATCTCTCACTAAACTATCTATACCTATCTACTCCTGATCTCTCACTAAACTATCTATACCTATCTACTCCTGATCTCTCACTAAACTATCTATACCTATCTACTCCTGATCTCTCACTAAACTATCTACACCTATCTACTCCTGATCTCTCACTAAACTATCTACACCTATCTACTCCTGATCTCTCACTAAACTATCTATACCTATCTACTCCTGATCTCTCACTAAATTGTGTTGGCCCTTGTAACTGAATGTCTCTCTGCCATTTCATCCTGAATGTCCTCCCGTCATCTCAAACTTAATCTCTCAAAAACAGAGCTAATAATATTTCCACCTGCCTACAAGAGTCAACCACCTGGTCTCTCCATCTCTGTTGACAACAATTATATAATCTTTAATCATAAAGCTTGATGCTTAGGTGTCACCTTGACTCTGATTCCCATATACAAACTGTTTCCAAATCCTGTCACATACATTTTAAAAACATTTAAAGAATATGCAAATATTTCACACAAGACACTGCTAAAACTCTCATTTATGCACTAATCATTTCCCACATTGATTATTGCAATGCTTTTCTTATTGGACACATTATAAAACTACCCCCCTACAATCCATATTGAATGCAGCAGCTAGTCTTGATTTTTACCTGCTCTACTCTGTCAATCTTTACATTGGTTGCTGATATACTACAGAATCAAACACAAAAGCCTTTTGCTAACCTACAAAGCCATCAATAACACTGCACCCACAAACATATCCCTACTCATCTCAAGATATATTTCAGCTCACTTTCTCAAATCTTCACTGGACCTACTTCTCTCCTTTACACTAAACAAATGCTCTGATTCCTGTTTACAGGACTTCTCTTGGGCTGCACCCACTCTCTGGAATAACCTTCCTTGCCCAATAAGACTATCCTCTACTCTCCAAACTTTTAAGAGCTCCCTTAAAATTTATCTCTTCAGACAAACTTATCAACTTGCACAATCTACTGCTTAATAATTGTCAACCCCATCTTCAACCACTTTGCTATCTGGTTTACCTTGATTAGCACAACTTGAAAACTTTACTTTCCATACTAAAATTACCCTTAGTCCTGCTACTAATAATTCTGTGTGACTGGATCAAACAGAGCACTGAGCACTTTTACTTTATATGCTGGCCGGTCACTTGTCCTTATGTATCAATCCTTAATGTGTAAGCTTGAGGGAAGGGCCCTCTTACCTACCCAGTCTGTCTTGTTATAATGATTGTTATAATTGTAAAGCTCTATGTAATCTGCTGGTGCTATATAAAAACCTGTTAAAATTAATAATAAATATAGTGTGGTCGGCTTAACATGAAGACCTTTGTGGAGCAATCCTTAAACATAATACTGTTTCCAGCATAAGTAAGATGCCCCCTTCATGTTCTATTGTGCACTTGTGGTTGACTTATGTGTCGGTTGAAATGGAAAACACAATAACTGAATACCACAAGCCATTAAAGGATGAAAGACAATATTCGCTAAACGTAAGATATATCAAGCATTTCCTGTAATGGGATTACCTTTACTTTCATGCTACTTTGAAAAAAGCCTGCAGCAGATCTTTTAATTATACTACACAATAAACACACAGCTTACTACTATTACTATTAGGATGATTTGCAGAAACATAAATACAATCAAGCTTGTGCGTAACAGTGAAATGTTATCCTAAGTATTGTGTGAAAATACATCCCTAGAAACTCATTTTAAATGTATCCTTTTGAATAGATTTATATTCCAAAAATAGATCAATAGTTTTTATATAGCACCACCAGAAAAGCTTTATAGAGAATATTTTATATTCACATCAGTCCTTTCCCCATTGGGGGTACATTCTATACCTACACACACACACACAGACTAGGGTCAATTTAGTCTGCAGCCAATTAACCTGCCTAGTGTGTGTGAGGAAACCCACACAGAGGACATACAAAGTCCACACAGATAAGGCCTAGTCTGGGAATTGAACTCATGACCTCTGATCCGCATGGAACACTTAAACCCACCCAGCTCTCACTGTCAAATTTACATAGTTCTCACCCCATCGTATTATCTGGTATGCGTTCGACATACAGATCTCTGAATCTAGCCCAATATACAGGTGAAACTCGAAAAATTAGAATATTGTGCAAAAGTTTATTTCAGTAATTCAGCTTAAAAGGTGAAACTAATATATTATGTAGACTCATTACATGCAAAGTGAGATATTTCAAGCCTTTTGGCATGTGAGGGATGTACAGAATACAGGAAGTTGAAATGATCCATAGAGTTCCAGTATTCTCAGTAGACCTTGTCACTTTCCAGCACCAGATGTTTAGAAGCAAGTATTCAACCCTGCTACGACCTCATAAACAATAGCCTGATCGCTTTAAACGGCTGTAAATTGCAAGTGCACATGCGCACATACAAGGCTCCTAGCACAGAGGTGCATCCCATGCTTGAAGGCTTTCGGATCATGGGGTTACATGTGTACTGCGTGTAGGCATGGTGGGAGTGGGAGGTATGTAAATCTTGTAGTAACGGCTTCATTAAGTCGTATGATCTTCATTTACACACTGACCACATAATCCGTGGAGTTGGTGTGTAAAAGTTAAGGGAGGGCCTGCCGCCAGAAGTCCCGTGTGTGCGAGAGGATTGTCAGGAAAAGGCCATTCAAAAGGGTGGGGGAGCTGCACAAGGAGAGGACTGAACCTGGAGTTAGTGCATCAAGAGCCACCACACCCAGACGGATCCTGGACATGGGCTTCAAATGTTGTATTCTTCTTGTCAAGCCGCTCCTGAACAACAAACATTATCAGAAGTGTCTTACCTGGGCTAAATAAATAAAGAACTGGTCTGTTGCTCAGTGGTCCAAAGTCCTCTTTTCTGATGAAAGCAAAATTTGCATCTCATGTGGAAACCAAGGTTCCAGAGTCTGGATGAAGAATGGAGAGGCACAAAATCCCAGATGCTTGAAGTCCAGTGTGAAGTTGCTGGTGTTGGTCCACTGTGCTTTATTAAGTCCAGAGTCAACGCAGCCATCTACCAGGACATTTTAGAGCACTTCATGCTTCCTTCAGCAGACAGGCTTTATGGAGATGGTGACTTCATTTTCCAGCAGGACTTGGCACCTGCACACACTGCCAAAGGAACCAAAACCTGGTTCAGTGACCGTGGAATTACTGTGCTGGATTGGCCAGCAAACTCGCCGGACCTGAACCCCATAGAGAATCTATGGGGCATTGCCAAGAGAAAGATGACAGATATGAGACCGAACAATGCAGAAGAGCTAAAGGCCGCTATTGAAGCAACCTGGTCTTCAATAACATCTCAGGAGTGCTACAGGCTGATAGCATCCATGCCACGCTGAAATGAGGGAGTAATTTGTGCAAAAGGGGCCCAAACCAAGTACTGAATACATATGTATGATTAGACTTTTTAGAGGGCTGACATTTCTGTATTTAAAAACCTTTTTTATTGATTTCGTGTAATATTCTAATTTTCTGAGATTTAGATTTTAGGGTTTTCATAAACTGTAAGCCATAATCTTTAAAATTAAAACAAATAAAGGCTTGAAATATCTCACTTTGCATGTAATGAGTCTATATAATATATTAGTTTCACCTTTTTAAGTTGAGTTACTGAAATAAATGAACTTTTGCACGATATTCAAATTTTTTGAGTTTCACCTGTAGGTATATCAATATTTATCATCAATATTAAGTCGATGCAGAGATAGTATTAAAGGATTATCCTTTATCCTTATCCATTAAACACATCACATCTGTCCCCATTGATTTGTTAGGAGGAGAAACTTCTGTGCTCTCATCAGATTCTACAATGCATTTTAGAAGCATTAATGATAAGTTGCACATGTGCCATTCCCAAAATGTTGTGTATTGCTGTCAAATGAGCAAACATTCCATAATTCAAATCTCTACGCCACCACATGTGTTGATTCTAAATACAGGGCATAAGTTAACTGCAGAGAGATGTGAATCCAAAATGAAAGTTAACACAGATCTGCCTCAAATATTACTAATATTAAATATTTTTAGGTCCCTTAAAAAGATTGGGACATTTTGCAAAAAACTATATGCATTCAAAAGAGAGAAAATAGTAACCGCTGCCTAAGGGCCTGATTCAATTAACCGTGTTGTCTGGTTTTGGTGCTTTCTCCATGAATTTGCAGGAATTAGCTCATGCCTCCTAGTAGTGCCTATTAAAATCCTCAACTATTGCTTACAGTAATAGACAGGAATAGACACACTGATTATCACTTGAATCAGGCCCTAAAAGTAATACATATAATAAAATAACATCAATAGTATTACATTCCTCTAAGAGTTGCGTGTATAAACTCTAGGGGAAAATTACCAGAAGAATCCCATTATAAACTGTTTGGGTTATTTATAATTCCACATTAACAAAAGGGGGGTGGGGGTTCTACTCTAAAACTATTTACAAGTTTTAAATTGCAGAGAAGAGAGCAGGTTGTCATAAAAATATATCATCTGGTAAAAAGAACCAAGGCCCCATAGGGCTGCAGGGACAAAAATGACAGGCAGGGACCCAGGTATACATCAGGCAGTTAGAGGTTAATAGTTTTATTTAGAAGGCTTTTAGGATAGGATAGAAGTAGGTGAGTCATAGATGTAGGGGTGGTTAGGTTAGGGATATATAAGTTGGGGGTGGGATTTGGGGCATACTCTTCAGGACAGTTTCACCCTCCCTCCCTTAGAGTTTATTATTACCTAAGTATGATGTTTATGTTAACTTTTTCTTCCAGACGGTGCAAGGTTGGGGCGGTAGCAGTGGGGGGGTCAGCTTAAATAAGGTTGTTGGCGCATGGTGGTAAGTTGTTGTGGGAGGGGGGAATTGGGGAGACTGGTCTGGCAACAAATACGACCCGGTTGCGAGTCTAGGACATTATACCCTAGCGGTTTTTGTCCACTAGGAACTGCCGCCTTCCAGGTGCTGGGGTGGGCAGTTAGGTCGGGGAAATATAACAGTGTTCTTGCTAGAAGACCGGTCTTGAGGGGGCGCCAGGTTTAAAAGGTTTGGTTTGGTTTTTGTGTTGGTTTAAATATTGGGGGGAGGGGCTGAACCCCCCCATCTGCTATTGTGCCACCTATGCACTAACTGGTTTCAAAAGGATATAGTCAAGAATCCTAATTGGCCCAAATCAATAAACTATGTACCCTTTTTTTAAATCCAAGCTATGGTGTGGGTGTGTTTATTTTGGTAAGGTGTGCCTGGCTGGGTGATGTATGGAGGGGTGCTCTGCCGTTTGCCGTTTTTAAGGTAATTCCAATACTAAATCTTCAATTATATCATATTACAAATAATGAATAGTGATTTCAATTAGATATCCATGCCCTTCTTTCCTCCAACACAGAAGTTAAACATGTAGAAAAAGAGACAAGAGAAAAAGTAACAAAATGTTTAATAAAAACAAAAATAACTTACACCCCCAAAAAAAAGCCTTGAGAAAGCTTTGCCCTTGTATTAAATAAACGATTGTCGGACTCGATTACTATGGTTTCAGACCACAAAATTATTCAAGCAGGAAAAAGGGAGAAAGAACTTAACAAACTGTCACCAAGACTATTATGTGCAGCTAGCCTAGCACAGGAGCGTCCATGGGATACTTTTTAAATTTAAATCCCTTTAAATTTAAAACATTTGTCATTTACTTTAGGCCTCTTTGATGATTTGCCATTTAACAATATCATTGTTGATACACCCTCTTTGTGTCTGCCATTATTCATGTCTACTTCTGAGTTTGCATTCCCTTAATATCTATCATTCTGATACTGTCTATCTCTTCTGTATGTTGGAAAAAATTAAGCGTTGAAAGTGTCCTGAGATTTAAAGTGATTTAAACTTTTCATAAAGCTAGACTTGAATGGCTCTGGGGGTTCCTGCCTAATTTTTTTATATTTATATTTTCTGAATCAATAGAAGAAAAGACCTCCATATTTAATCACAATCACCTATAGTTATTAGTAATACAATATAATGAAAGACTTCAGGGCCAGTTCAGATGTGAATTTATGTCTGTCTATTTCCAATATACATTATAGTGCACTAGTCTGAACTTTTAAGGCAGCTACATTAGGCCTGGCTATTTGGCTTATATTGCAGACTAGAATCTTATCAACATAGTCATCAAACAGTGCTTCAAATGCACCCAAGTGTTTTTCCAGTCCACCATATTTCAGTTATTTAACAACGTTATAGCTGAATATTTCTTTGGCTTAATCTGTCCTTTATCACCACTGATATCCTACTGCTTTTATGTCTTAACCACAAAACAAAATGTACTTGGAGGTTGGTATTACATTTCAGCTTGGCTATAATTATTTAAAAGGGTTTACATTTTAAAACACTGTTTAATAACACTAATTATATGCATTGTTCCCAGATTATGAATGACAATATCGGTATAATATAATCTTGTGTTCCCTGACAATGTATTTTCCCTTTTGCATAAAAACATGTTGAAGCTGACAATAGCTTTCAATGCATGTGTGTTTATGTATGTGATTACTCAATAAGGATTATCTATAAATATAGATTCTCGAAATACAATACTCCCAAGAAAGTGAAGTGCTATTAAACATTCTATTTCCTTTTTTTTTTTAGCTTAATATAGATGCTGGATTATAGAAAGGAAATGTTAAAGGTTATTTTAATAATATTTCTTAGAAATCTATAGTTGAAATTCAAAACAAATTTGTGGATAAACAGATCAATATGTATCAATAAATAATATCAATATGTATGTTTTAACATCTAAAATATTCACAAACATATAAGTGAAAGTCCATCTTCACTGACAGAATTTGAAATTTGGAGGGAGACTAAAATAAGACAATTAGAAGTGCTGTTCAGTAGGATTATTAACATTATTATTATTATTATTATTATTATTATTATTAACGTTTATTTATAAGGCGCCACACGGTATCTGCAGCACTGTACAGAGGCAATAGCAAAGCCAATAGTTATATATACAATACAATAATTAACAGAGGGTATAAAAACAGGAATAAGTAATACAATACATGTACAAAGCAAAATTTAAATACAGTACAAAAATAGAGGAACAATATGTAAGGAAAATAAAGATGCTGGATATGTGTGTAGGAGCAGATGAATAAGGAGAGAGATAGACAGTAGAGAGAAAAAGG